>WBNM01006337.1:0-15640 GCA_013399055.1 Ramphastos sulfuratus
CTTTATTTTTTTTCCCCAGTGCATTTATTTTTAAATTTTTGTAAAGAAAGAACTGGTTGTAAATTTCATGAGAGAAGACAAGTAGTCTTATGTTCTGGAAAGCTAATCATGACAACAGTATAAAAAGCTCCCCCTTTTTTTTTGGCATAGTAACGTAGATACTTGAAGAGGGCATATTGTAACTGCCCCCCAGGATCAGTAAAAGCAATTTCATTTTCTTAGAGGTGCTTATTAAACTGCAAATTCATCCCTCATGCTGTATGTGAAAGAGGTGAAGCAATTATTAAAAAAAAAACGGGGGGGGGGGGGGGAAGGAATAATTTAGGATAATTTGGAAGAATAATTAATCAGTGCAAATGCAACACATAGCAGAAAGGACAGAGAACTTTTAGTCCTGCTGATAGATGGGAAAGATATAAGAATTTGCCTTGCAGGTCAGTGCGAAGGGACCCTGAAGATCTAATAGACTACCTGTGGCATATCTTGACACAGAAACCCTGGAGCAAGCACACAGCACATGTACTGAGTTCCTTATTCTTCAGCTGATGCCTTTGATGTTTTGAATGCTGATGAGCAAAACAACCTCAGAATGTGTAAAACCGTAGCTACTGCTGCAGGAGGATGTATCTGGAGGCAAAAATGTCCTTATCGCATTTTGCTGCATTTCTTCTCCTCCAAGCTGACAATGGCTGTCCCTCTGCAAGTGGGTTTTGTGTTGGGCTGGAGTTTCAGACCTGAGCTCAGTGATACACAGGAGTGGGCACACATGCTGGAACCGGAAGGGATTTTGCTGAGATAAAGGAGTGCCACACAGTGTCTTTTGGTTACTTACGGGGTTAAAAGGTCTTGCAGGGCAGAAACTGCTGCTACCCTGACTGTTGGGTGCTCCCCGGTACTGTTGGTGGAAGGATGGTGCTGGGTCCAGTGCTGTTCAACATCTGCATCAATGATATTAATGAGGGGACAGAGTCTGCTCAGCAAGTTTGCTGATGACACCAAACTGGGAGGCTTGGCTGATCCAGCTGAAGGCTGTGCCGCCATCCAGTGAGATTTAGACAGGCTGAAAGCTGGGCACAGAGGAGCCAAATGAGGTTCAACAAGGACAAGTGCAGAGCCCTGCACCTGGGGAGGAAGAATAAACTGCACCAGTACAGACTGGGAGGTGATCTACTGGAGAGCAGCCCTGTGGGGAGGTACCTGGGAGTGCTGGTGGGTAACATCCATGGGACAGCAATGTGCCCTGGTGGCCAAGAAGGCCAATGGGATCCTGGAGTGNCATAGTTGATGGCTCTTTCTGGGTCAGTGGCCTAGGCAGCAGCTGTGCTACTTGGCCTCTTTTAAGCAAAAGCTGGAGCCATGTCTTAGAGGTCTTTTTTGATGACAATTCTCTTAGAAACTGGTGTGTTTCTGTGGAAACTTTCAGTTTAGCAGAGCTGGCTTTTCTGAGGGAGAAAAATATCTGCTCTGACATTTTCTGACTGCTTTAGTTGTAAGTGGTGTGAATGATGGTTTGTAAGTTGTTATTGTCAGCAGGTCTTGAAATATTAGATTGAATAAAACCATACACATTTCTTGCCTACTAATGCCTTCAAAATAGATATGATCATGCCTCATTTTTGCTCTTTGAAGCAGGAAACATATCAAAAACTTCAAAACTTCTCCTTGGGTTGAAAAAAAAAAAGGCTTTCCAGTGCTTAGAAAAAGAAAATTAATTGTAACAAATACATGGTCAGAAATCACCAAATTAATTTTTACATTTGTCATAAGATGCTGTTTTACTTTGCAGCCTGAGCACTGCAGGAGCTGGGAAATAAAGCAGTTCCACAAAGATCCAAATGGAGAGACCCATTCTTTTTGCTAAAACAAGCTGCATATGAGAAGACTTTAGTCCAAGATGGCACCAGAGGATCAGCACTAAGGTGAGCAGACTCTAGCAAACCCAGAGAACTGCACAGTTAATTAATGCAGAGCCTCTATCAAATTCCTGGACTCAATTAGCTGTTAATCACAGAATCACACCAACTCAGAGTGGCCTTCTGGGCAGCTCCTCATCATTTTAGCCTCCAAACAAAGCAAACCAACCCAAATGCAGATTTTCATCCACAGGAGCACAGCTCACTGCACACACACCTGCTCACAGCTCTCACAGGTTAGGCATTTGACACTGTCTCCCACAGTCTCTCCCACTGTCTCCTTCTGGCTGAACTGAAGCAGTGTGGTCTGGATGATCAGGGAATGAGGTGGATTTGGAACTGGTTGAAGGAAAGAAGCCAGAGAGCTGTGGTCAATGAGATGGAGTCTAGCTGGAGGCCTCTAACTACTGGAGTCCCACAGGGGTCAGTACTGGGACCAGTTCTGTTCAATGTATTCATCAATGACCCAGATGAGGAGAAGGAGAGCCCAAGGGAGCTGGGGCTCTGCTTCTTGGAGCAGAGGAGCCTGAGAGGTGACCTCATTCATGTTTATAAAGATGTGCAGGGCGAGTGCCAGGAGGCTGGAACCAGGCCCTGCTGGGTGATGCCCAATGCCAGGACAAGAGGCAATGGGTGGGAGTTGAGGCATAAGAAGTTTCATGTAAACATGAGGAGGATTTTTTTCCCTGTGAGGGTGCCAGAACCCTGGAACAGGCTGCCCATGGGGGTTGTGGAGTCTCCCTCTCTGGAGATATTCAAGACCTGCTTGGATGTGTTCCTGTGTGACCTGGTCTAGGTGCTCCTGCTCTGGCAGGGCAGTTGGGCTGGATGAGCTTTGGAGGTCCCTTCCAGCCCCTGACATTCTGTGGTTCTGTGATCTCTGTCCTGGTGGGGGCACAGGACCTTTACACCTCACCGCAAACATCTGATGCACTGGATACAGTTCTGAGCTGGTCAGTGGTGATTGCAGCTTTCCATCCTTAGCTTCAGGGCCTAAAACCTCAATGGAGTCATTAAAATCAAGATCATGGAGGTCCTCCTGGCGTTAACTTCAAGGGAAATAGTTTTGTAGCTAAAGGGAACGGAGGCAATTTCTGAGTGGCATTAGTTTCTTCTACAATCTTCCCAGTGTGCTTTTATGGAGAGGAGAACTGCAGCTGAGTTAGTCAACACATGCCACTGCCTACTCCTCGGCTGAAAGCCTTTACCACCAAAGACAAGCCCTCCGGAAGGTGAGGCTATGTTATCCATTTAATTGGTAAAACCTGCTCATGATTTTTCCACCTGCTTGGCAGAGTCGTGCACGGCAACTCCCCCCCCCCCCGCCAGGTACGGCGGCGTCTTTTGGCTCCCCGTACAGGGCAGGGCACAGGGGCTGGCAGTTCCTGCCCAGGTCACATTTACTCTTTTCGCAGCAGTTCCCAGATGAACGAGCGAGCGGGATTTACCGTGCGCAGAACTGGGAAAAACCTGCCCAAAGACACCCACTGCCCCATCGCCCCCTACAGAAGGTGCTGCTTATTGAATCTCCGCTCCCGCCGCCGCCGCCGCCGCCGCCACCACCCCGCGGCCCCCTCACGCCGCTCCTCGCTGCCGCCCCCGCCTCGAGGTGCTGCCGCCCACCCTCCCCGGGGAAGGCCGCTGCTGAGGAGACACCTGGGTTTCCTTGGCAACAGGTAGGCGCCAGCCGGGGGAGCCGGGGTTTCCCCGCTACCAGCCCTGCTGCGCCGCTGCCGCCCGCCGGGAGCGCCTCGCGGCTGGGGTCGGCCGGGCAGGGTCAGGCGCGGGTCCTGCCAGCACCTGCGCAGCAGGGCAGGGCCCCAGCCGAGGCCCTTCGGCTCCTCACCCCCTTCGCAGGTAGAAGCTGTGGGGAGGTCAGGAGAGGAGCGTCTCCCGTCAGCAGCGGAAAGGTAAGGGGGTCCACGGGGCGATGGCGGGGACCTGGGGCAGTGCTTGAGGCTATTTGCAGGGACTTATCCCGGGCCGTGGCGTGCCAAGTAAGGCCACGTCTGTGGGGCCACGTCTGTGGCCCAAGCGCTATGTGGCTGACGTGCAGCTCCTCGGCCTGGGGAAGGGCCCCGTTTCTCCGGGGCAGGGATCGCAGGCTTCCCCCGCACTGACCCCCACCTCTGCTAACCTGCTTTGCTCGACTGGGTGTTTTTTCTCTTCACCCCGCTCGGCTTGGCTGCCAGGCTCCTGGTGCTGAGGCAGCTGTTTCTGGCAGGTGTGTGTGCCCGCCACCGCCGCCCAGCCACCTGCCCCTGCAGCAGCGCTCGGGCCTTGCTTGGCCTGGGCCTGGAGGCCAGCGAGGCGGTGTCTCCCCGTTTGTCTGCTCCAGCCAGCAAATGTTTGCCCACTTTCCTTGTAATTTCCTTCTTGTTTACGTTTGTCCTTGGTGAAGGCTGGCAGGCCACCGGCGTCCCCGGTGCCTTTTCCCTTCATCGACACAAGGATTCCATCGCTGGGTGGCTTGGTCCATGTGTTCCGTTTTAGCACCCACCAGGCTTCCTGTCCGGTGTCCAGGGCACGTACGTTTGGATGCTTGTTGTTTAATCTCGGTTTCTTCTGCTGCCCACAGACTCATCAGGTTGGGCATGGGTTTGGTCTGTGTGGCTCTTGGAGCGGAGCTGTCTCCTGCATGAGCGGTGAGCTCATGTCTGTCTGTGTGTAAATAGACGTGCTCATGGTCCAAAGTTCTCTTCCCTCAGTGGGGTGTGGGTTCCCTACGGGAGGGGGTGCCTTGCTTACACCCTAGGATGCGTGAGAGGAAACCAGGAATCACCTCTGATATTCATTGCCAGGTTAAGTGTGACTTGACATGGGCAGAGAGAAGATTTCCCATCTTGTGACCAAGTAATTTCTTTCCTACTGCTCGATTTTCTTCTTTCTTTGACTCTCACGATAAGACTGGATGAGGCACTTAGTGCCATGGTCCAGTTGATTGGCTAGGGCTGGGTGATAGGTTGGACTGGATGTGCTTGGAGGTCTTTTCCAACCTAGTTGATTCTATGATTCTCAAACCTGAAGTGTGAGGAAGGGCAAAGAGAGCAATGAATGTCCTGCTACGTAATTCTTAAAAGAAAAACCCTTACATAAACTAAAACCTATACAGAGAACTTTAAGAAAAGTTCTTTGAAAAAATGATTCCCACTTAAAATTTGCCTCCTGTTTTTTGTAACAGTCAAGTTTCAGTAGTGCTTGATGCTTGAATGTCAAGTAGTCCTCTCATAAAACTTGGGAAGAAAACAGAGCTGATGGGTGACCTCAGCCACTAACACAGCAATATCAGATAGGCCACAGCATCACAGATGAAAATACAAACTGGCCTTGAATGTCGGTTAACAGAAGGTATTACCCACAAGGTGGTTGTTTGTTTTTTTTTTTTATTGCATGCAAACTCTCTGGACCCTGCCACGTCCCTGTATTTTCTTTGTGCTATATTTGCAGAACAAGAAAAGGAGCATGAGGGTCCCTTTATTTTATTGAAACCAGAAGTTGCTTCTGGTTCTGTGGCCAGTGTGGTGTTTCCTGATAATGTACAAACTCAGTTTAAAAAGGAAATAATATGTTCCCTTACATTGTTCCCCCAAATAACTCCCAGAGAGAGAGAAAATTGATAAAAACATTTCTATTACACCCTCTGCTTGGTTTAGTGTAGTTATGTTTCTAAAAATAGACAGTCCCCGAGTGTGACGTGGAGGTCTGTGTCGTGCGTAGCCTTTTCTGCCTTAAAATTGTCACTGCCTTCTCCCTCTGCCTGATTATTTGATTCACTCAGTTTTGCTTCCTTCTAGAAAGTGGGTGCCTGCTTTGTAATCAGAGACAAGCTTGTAATCCAGAAAGTAGCCAGCAACAGCTGTCTGACTCCAGAAAACAAAACCCAGGCAGAGATTTGAAATAAGGGAAACAGTCATGTTTTATGTCTCCTGGCAAAATTCCATGGCCATCTTCCTTAAGAAATGTATATACTAAATAATGAGCCAATAGCTCTTTAAACTCTACACAGGATCACCTCTGTTGTATTTTTCAATGACTTAAAATGTTTTGGCTTTCCTAGCATTATTGGAATTAAATCAGCCTGCTGACTATGGGGATGTCTTTGCAAAGAGAGTGGCCAGGAGCTGCACAAAGCCCAGGAGAAGCATGCTGGGGCAGGAGCTGGGAGCCAGGGGCTATTCCAGGCTGGCTGAGGCTCTAGCCAGCCTGATCTAGGGTAGGGTGTCCCTACCTGTGTCATGGGGGTTGGAACTAGATGATCCTTGTGGTCCCTTCCAACCCTGACTGATTCTATGATTCTAAGGAGCTAGGTGCTTTTCTTGGTAACTTAGCCTTAGGCATACTCAGGCTTACTCCTTTCCCTCAATCAAAAAAAAAAAAAAAAAAAAGGAACTTCAGAGGCTTAAACATAGACTCAGACAGCTGCTAATGAGACTCTTCTGTCTCTTACACATTCCAAACTCTACTTGCTGTATTTCGGTCTTGGGCCTTCTGGGCATTTATGTCTAATTAGACTGGAGGGCCTCCAGTTAAAGATGACCTATGCTGCTTGGTGCCCAATTTCTTTCTGTGACTTTGGTAATAAAGCAGATTAGGATGGGTCAATGTGCAAGCAAATTGTGCAATGTGCAAGGGACAGGTGTCAGCATTCTTCAAGCCCTATTCCTGCTTGCTTAGCACAGATTGAATCTCACCATCATCTGGATCTTTCTACATAAACCCACAAGCATGTTGGTTATAGTACGTTTGTAACTAACAGAGGTCTTTAAGACAGAAGACTGTTAAATGCTTCATCCTCTCTTCTCTTTTCTTATTTTTTTTCCAAGGGAGAAACAGTACTGCTTCAAGAAAACTTCCTCAATTCCAGATAGGAATAATGAAAAAGAGGGAACGACCCTGAGCAGAGCTATACTTAGCATAGCAACAAATGTTTTTTTGGTTGGTGTTTTCATAACAGCCTACAGTAGAATGGAGTAAACAAAATACGTGGCATGAGAATTGTTGTTTAGCACTCTGAAGGAATATTCCATTGTTTAGATCTGCTTTTTAATAATGCTTGAAAAGAAACTCCAAACCAAACAAACCCCCAAACAAAACAGTCCCTGCGCATTGTAGGAGGAATATCATAGAATGGTCTGAGTAGGGAGGGACCTCCAAAGGTCATCCAGTCCAACCGCCTCTGCAGTCAGCAGAGACATCCTCAACTAGATCAGGTTGCCCAGAGCCCTGTCAAGCCTCACCCTGAATATCTCCAGGGATGGGGCCGCAGCCCTCTCCCTGGGCAACCTGTTGCAGAACTTGTTCCTAACATCCAATCTAAATCTCTAGTTTGAAGTCATTGTCCCTTGTCCTGTCACTGCAGGCCTTTGCAAACAGACCCTCTGCAGCCCTCTAGTAGTCCCCTTCACGTACTGGAACATTGCTCTAAGGTCTCCCTGGAGCCTTCTCTCTTCCACGCTGAACAACCCCATCTCCCTCAGCCTGTCCTTGTAGCAGAAGTGTTCTAACCCCCTGATCATCTTTATGGCCCTCCTCTGGATCCACTCCATCAGGTCCATGTCATTCCTGTGTGGAGGGCTCCAGAGCTGGATTTAGTACTCCAGGTGAGGTCTTACCAGAACAGAGTAAAGTGGCAAAATCACCTCTGGTCAGAATTGATCTGCTGGTCACACTTCATTTGATGCAACCCAAAGTGCTGGAAACAGTGCTGTGGCTGTCTCCTTGGTCGTCACTGACTAAACAAACCAGATCTTAGTACTGCAGATTGTTGTCTGCTTTGTAAGTGGTGGGATTCATTCCTGGTTTTGTTAAGCCAAGGCTTGAAGTGAAATCTCTGTTCCTGTGAACTAAATGACAAAATGTACTGAGCAGTTGTTTCATCTTGGGTATCAGGAGAAGTGGATACATATTCAAAGGCAGAGGCCACCTTAAATGAACTTGAAAAATATTTAGAAATCTATGTTAAAATGTGATTTGTGAAATGCCGGGTGGCAGAGATTGAAACCCAAGTATTAAAATACTCCTTTAAATGAGCAACCCAGTTTTTCAGAGTGATAGCAAATATCTAGTACATCCAGTACTTGGCATCCTACGGTCTTACATAACTGAATACAGATTTTTGAGTGCCTAACTTCAGACACTGGCAGGTGACTGTTTTAGGTAAATAACTACAAAGAGAACACACTCCATAAAACATAGGATTTTTTGTGATTATAATTTTGGAATCAGAATTATTGTGTTGGAAAACAAAATTCTTCATGGCCTCATTAAGAAGACCTGAGAATTAACTGTCTTCTGGTGTCAAAACTCCTACTTAATATAATTCTTATGGATCTTTGCTTCAGTGAGAAATGTTCTGATGCCAAGGAGCAGTGCACCATAAAAAGTGTCTTCTGCCAGTCAGACTCCCAGGTTTTTTTGCTTGCGATTGTGGAGTTGATAAGAGTCTGTTTTGTTTCGTTGAAGACAAAAAGACTACAGGTGGAAGTCTGCTGCCTAATTATCAGATTTAAATCATAAGACATTAATGAAGCAGTTACACATTTTAGAATGCTCTTAAAAAACAAAAAAAATCAGCACAGAACTTGGAGCCACCATAAATTCTTTATCATAGAATCAGTCAGCGTTGGAAGGGACCACAAGGATCATCTAGTTCCAACTCCACTGCCATGGACAGTGACACGACACTAGATCAGGCTGTCCAGAGCCTCATCCAGCCTGACCTTAAACACCTCCAGGGGTGAGGCTTCCACCACCTCCCTGGGCAACCCATTCCACAGTCTCACCACTCTCATGCTGAAGAACTTCTTCCTAACATCCAGTCTGAATCTCTCCATTTCTAACTTTTTTCCATTGTCCCCAGTCCTATCACTACCTGACAGCCTAAAACGTCCCTCCCCAGCTTTCTTGTACCCCCCTTAAGATACTTCAAAGCCACAATAAAGTCACCTCAGAGCCTTCTCCTCTCCAGACTGAACAGCCCCAACTCCCTCAGTCTCTCTTCATAGGAGTGGTGCTCCAGCCTTTAGCCCTAACATTGCCTCAGTTATGATACAGAACAAAGGCTGCCTGTCAAATAGTGACAAATGTGTCACTGTGCGCACTCTTTCATCAGTAACTTTTATACTGAAGAAATTTCCTTCCTTTATGAAGCATTGGTTCAGCTGGAGCAGACAATTGTATCTGAAGTGTCTGCGTCCTCATCTCTGCAATATGGAGGACTGAGCAGTGAAAGGGCATTTGCTGTTGGTAAGGGCAGCCACAGAAGCTTGGTCCTGGATGTTCTGTTGAAGGTTCTGTCCCCTGCCCTCTACTTCCCCAAGCCATGGTGAGGGACAGTCTTGCAATACCTTTGGAATCTGTGCCTGGGCTTCGTGATGTGAGCCTCTGTCTCTTTAGGAATACAAAAGCACGCTCGAGTGCATGGGGTGGTCATCCATTTTCATTGAAAGCCACGTGACTGCTCAGTGACAGAATGTGCTTTCAGAAGGAGCTGAGCTGCTTTTTGATGGAAAAGCCTAACACCTTCATTGGAAAGCACCTTCCTTCGTTCTGTAACATTCCAGAGATCAATGTAAATCTGCAAGTGTTCACTCTGAAAAGGAAAGTCGTTGACGTTTGACCCTGAAGGAGGAAACACAAGTGGGCTTGTGTCAGACAGCAAGCTTAGGACACCTCAGACTTCTGAATCCACCTGGTCGTGGCCAAAAGAGTTTTATAGTGAGTGAAGAGCTTCAGAAGCATGTTTAGATCTATCAGATACATATTTCCTACTGTTTCACATGTAAATGCCTTCAGTTAGGAAGGCAGTAGCCTCATTTACCACAAAGATAAGAGGAACCCAGATGACAGAATGATCACTGTCTTGCAGGGAAAGAGGTTTGTGGTAGGATGGAAGCAGTGTGCTACAGTGAGTTAGTGGCTTTGCCTTTTGGTCTCAGAACTCTAACCTGAACCCTGAAAAAAGCATTTGGAGAAGAAATACTCTTAAAGACCCAGTCTGGACTTTGTGCGATGATACAGATGAGATGTGAGTGATTGTTTTCCTGTGTGTATATAAATCTGGACTAGGCTTGGATCATTCTCTTTTTTTCCCCAGCCCTTTCTAAAGCTGTTGTAGCTGCAGCTTGGCTGTGAGGTTCTTCCTTTATCTGGAAGCTAGCCAAGGGGATGGTTGGCAAGCCTGGTTTTTGGAAGCGTGGACATTATCTTGCTGCTTTGGGGGCTTTGCAGTATTAATAAGTCACAAATAAACTTCCTGGCATTTCTTTAACAACATTATGGTTAGAGAACACTCAGTTGAAGCCTTCAGAAAATAGCTATTGCAGAAGAATGGGAAACAGTCTGATATTAGTGAGTGACTCTTTTCTATGCTGAAGCTAAAACGCTTGTTGGAGCTTTGCATGGCAGGAGGAATAGCTCTGGAACATAGTATTAATAATTAACTACCACTAATCATAGAATGGTCTGGGTTGGAAGAGATCTTCAAAGGTTGTCTAGTCCAAGCCCCTTGCAGTAAGCAGGGATATCCTCCACTAGATCAGGTTGCCCAGAGCCCTGTCAAGCCTCACCTTGAAGGTCTCCAGGGGTGGAGCCTCAACTAGCTTCCTCGGCAACCTCTTGCAGTGTTCCAGCACCCTTCTGGTGCAGAACTTGTTCCTAACATCCAATCTAAATCTGCTGTGCTCTCATTTCAAACCATTGCCCCATGTCCTGTCCCTGTGGATCTTTGCAAACAGTCCCTCTGCAGCCTTCTTGTAGCCTACTTCAGGTACTGGCAGGCTGCTCTTAGGTCTGCCTGGAGCCTTCTCCAGGCTGAACAATCCCAGCTCCCTCAGCCTGTCCCTGTAGAAGAGGTGCTCCAACCCCCTGATCATTTTTGTGTCCTTACCCCAGACCTGCTTCATCAGGTCTGTGTCCTTCCTGTGTTGAGGGCTCCAGAGCTAGATGCAGCCCTTCCACTAGAATATCATCAGATTCTCTTTTCCTTACTTTATCTGCATGTGGTGTTCATAGAATTTTGTATCTTGATCTTGAATTTGTTGGCTTTTCTTTGGGTTGTGTAAGGAGGTAGTCGTGGCTCCATCCCTGGACATATTCAAGGTGAGGCTTGACAGGGCTCTGGGCAGCCTGCTCTAGTGGAGGATGTCCCTGCTGACTGCAGAGGGGGTTGGACTGGATGATATTTGGAGGTCCCTTACAATCCAACCATTCGAGCATCTTACCTTGAAAATGCCATTGAAGTTGGTAGTTAGTGTGGATCTCAGCTGGCCAGAGCCAAGAAAATATGCCCAGATTTAGCCTGGATCTGCTTAACTTCCCTCATACAGGGGGCTGTAGGCAGAATTGCTCTGCTATCTATATACAGAGGACCGTTTAAAAACCCTGTTCTGTAGAAACCTAACATGCAGAGTTGCTGCAAAAGTTCATCTGCTCTGTGCTGCCACTCTTTAAGGAGCTGAGTGGCATGGCCTGCAAGAAGCCCTCATCTGTAAACGTGTATTTGTTCAGCAGCATGTAGCAGGTGAATTTTTCAACAGCAGAGAAGGAGGCTTTGGTGGGGGTGCACATAAAGATTTTCCTTGGTGGTGTAGTTCTTTATTGAGTGTTGTGGTAGCTGTAGTCAGCAGTACCACAGCTTTTCCTCTCCTACAGCGTATCTCTGTGTGACGTGCGTGTCACTAATGGGTAGCTAATTAGGCATAAGCGATGATGATTTTATTCTGTTTTCCTGTAATAAATATATTCAAGTCCCTGTTCCCACTGGTTTATGAAAATGACCAATTTCCTTGTGCTGAAAACAAGTTTCAAGACCGAAAAATATGGAAAATATTTTTTTTTTTTTCCTGTCTGAGATTGTTAAGCTGGGTGGCCAAAAGGACAAATAAATGCCAAGAAAAGAATAATTACTACTATGGAAATCCTGAAGTGAGAAGGTAGGTTTGTGAAAGTTTTATGAAAGTTAAGAACTTCAGGAAGTTGATAAAGCCACACAAGAATCTCAGTGGTGAATAGAATTATATATGAAATGTTTATTTTTACTCGCATCTTAAAGTTTAATTTTATTTTAAAGAAGCATAAGAAGAATCAAAGTAGTCTGAACAAAAGAATGGGTCACTGCTGAAAAACGTCTGTTAGAATTACAAGGAAGTGTTGGTTGAATTACTTCTCTTACTCACATGTCAGTGTAGGACAGGCTCCTGCATCTCTTCGGAGAATCATGAAATGGTAGGAGTTGGAAGAGATTTCTGGAGATCTAGTACAACTCCCCTGCCAAGTTAGGTTCACCTAGAGAAGATCACACAGGAACATGTCCAGGTGGGTTTTCAAAGTCTTCAGAGATGGAGACTCCACCACTTCTCCAGGCAGCCAGGTCCAGACTTCATCACCCTTAAAGTAAAGAAGATGGTCTTTATGTTTAGATGGAATTCCTTATGTTCAAGTTTGTGCCTGTTGCCCCTTGTCCTGTCATGGGGCACCACTGAAAAAGGCTGGACCCATCCTCCTGGGACCCATCCTCCTGACACCCACCCTTGAAGTGTTGGTCAGCACTGATGAGATCCACCTTCAGACTTCTCTTTTCCAGACTAAACAGCCCAAATTCTCTCAGTCTTTCCTCATAAGAGAGATGTTGCAGTCCCTTCATTATCTTTGTAGCCCTTTGCTGTCCTCTCTCCAGCAAGTCACAACATCATAGAATGTTCAGGGCTGGAAGGGACCTCGAAAGATCGTCTGGTTTAGCCCCTCTGCCAGAGCAGGATCACTTAGAGCAGATCACACTGGAACACATCCAGACAGTTCTTTAATATCCCCAGAGAGGGAGACTCCACAACCTCCCTGGGCAGCCTGTTCCAGTGCTCTGTCACCCTCACAGTGAAAAGATTCTTCCTCAGATTCACACGGAACCTCCTATGTCCCTGTCCTTCTTGAACTGGAGAGTCCAGAACTGGACACAATACTCCAAATGTGGCCTCACAGGGCAGAGCAGAGGAGGAGAACCTCTCTCGACCTGCTTGTCTTGCTGCACCCTTCTCCACTGTTGCCTTGCTGCTGTGCGCTCTGCTGTTGCACTACTGTGTGAACTGTTGCTGTTAGGCTTCTTTAAACATAGAATCATAGAATGGTTTGGGTTAGAAGAGAGGTCCAAAGGTCATCTAGTCCAACCCCCTCTGCAGTCAGCAGAGGCATTGTCCCCTAGATCAGTTTGCTCATCTAGGCCTGACAACTGATACCCAGAAGTGTTAAAAGAACTGGAGAGTTTGTGTGGGTTATGAAGCTTGATTTCTTCAGTATGCCTTGAAACAGAGAAATTACAGAGAACTTGGAAATTATTCACCTATGCTTTTAAAAAATTAATCTTCTGGATAATTACAAGCATATCAATTTGGCTCTGGTCCTGGAAAAAGTAAAAGGGATTCTCCTACTGGACTTCATTTAAACTTCTGTTGTTAAGACTTGTCACCCATGATCTTTGGACAACAGATTTTTATCAACCTGACTCTTTATTCCTTTCTTTATTCTGTTATTTGGGAGATAAATATTTTGATCAATGCCATAGTGTTGAAGTAATATATAATACAGTTCTGTGAGGAATGTTTTTTTGATCAAGTAACTAGGTTAAAAGAAATCAATTTGATGTGCTTCTTAAATGGACTAAAAGCTGGCAGACAAGCTATGATACATGACTGTAAATGGGGAATCCTCACTGAATCTGTGCCCTTCTCTTGAATCCCTTACGAGCTGGTTATTGGAAGTGACTGTTCAGCACTTTATCGGGGACCTAGATGGTCACAGAATGTTAGGAGTTGGAAGAGACCTCCAGAGATCGAGTCAAACCCCTCTGCCAGAGCAGGAGCACTTAGGGCAGGTCACACAGGGACACATCCAGGTGAGTTTTGAAAGTCTCTAGAGAAGGAGACTCTACAACCTCTCTGGGCAGTCTGTTCCAGGACTCTGGCACCCTCACAGTGTTAAGTTTTTCCTNTCTCTGTCCAGCAGATCCCGGTCTCTCTTGAATTGGGGAGCCCAAAACTGCACAGAATATAATTTTTCCACAGGACTAAGCAAGGAAATTTAAGCAAGAGGACAGCTGCTTAAGGCAAAGTGATCTCTCAGTGCTAGTAAATTGGGTGCAAGCTGTAGTGTACCATGAAGGAGGTTTTAGTGAGCTGTTGTGGGTCTTGGACATGTGCTCGGCAGTGCTGAGTAAGGGTAGAAGAATACTTTGCATATGAAGAAGGGAAGATAAAAGGGATTCAGTTGTGTCTTGACAATAAAGGACTTGGAAAAACTGACCCCCAAAGTCACTGTCTGGCGGATTTACCGTAGAGGAGCAGCTCAATATCACTTGCTCTGTTTATGTGCCAATTCTGGTCCATCATATGGGAAGACATTCAACAAAGGGGTAAAAAAATGCAGTCTCTGGAAAGGCAAACTGGATGCAAGCAAGGTTTGCCTTTGTAGCTAGTGAGGAAGTGACTGCTGGGATATTAATATCAGTACTGCTGTTGTTTAAAATAGAAAGCCTAGTTAAAAAGGGCTAAGATTTGTGTTTTTTCAGACCTGAACTCTTCCTCTGTGACAAGAGACCTCTAAAATTTGCCTAAATTCAGTTTTCTTTGTGCACTCTGTGGCCATTTCCAAGAGCAGTGTTGTTCCCTTTCTCTAAGGGTTGAATTGTTTAAAGAATTTAGAGGCTTTATTCAGGTCTCTGAACGTGGATGAAACTTAATTAGTCCCTTGCTCTGCTCAGAATATATATTAAAGAATTAGCTTTATGTTGAAGATTTTATTGTCAGGAATAAAAGCAGAGAAAGTCTCTCCCATTTTAGGACCTAGGAGATAGAGACCTGTCTGCTGCACTCCTCTCTCCCGTTGCTCTCTTACCCTGTTACTCAAGACTGCCTAAATTGCTGGGACAATGAGATCAGAACTTTGACTCCCATGTTCCTTCTGTTCTCTGGTGCAGCTGTTTTTGGCCTGTAACTGGATTAGCTGAATGCAGTGCTTGACTCAGGCGATCATTTGGAATTGGATAAATGCAGTAAGAGGCTAAGATCAAATTTTATTTTGAACTGGCTGAGATTCCCTTCTGCTCTTGACAAAGCTTTCACCAAAATCCTGGTAGAGAGTTTGTCTGTGACTAGATTATTGCCCTCTGAAAGAATTCTTGTGGCTCTTTGCAGGGCTGTGATTGCTTGAGATGCTGTTGGGATTTCTTAATGTTGGAAGGTGTGTGAGAAAAAGCAGAAGCAACTTCAATATTACAGCTTAGACATCATGGTTAGCCCAAGGGAAATCAGAGGTACAGAAACAGGTTCTGTTCCATGTTCTCAGGAGTCAGTACAATTTACAAGTCTGATCTTCAGAAAGTCCATCATGTTAAAGCACAGCCATGAGTATCTCTCCATCTTTTGCTATTCACTGCTGGCAGGGCTTTGGAAAAAATGCATGAAAAAAAATCTTGTATCTGGAACAGTTGATGTTCACCTGCATGGTTTTTCACTTTCTTTACTAATTAGAGGATCAAAGGATGTTAGAGGTTGGAAGGGTCCTCTGGAGATCTTGAAATCCAACCCCCCTGCCAGGACAGGACCAGATAATCCAGTGCAGGTCCCACATTAACACATCCAGACAGGGCTGAAAAGTCTGCAGAGGAGGAGACTCCACAACCTCTCTGGGCAGCCTGTGCTGGGGCTCCGTGACCCCGACACTAAAGAAGTTCTTCCTCA
>WBNM01006339.1:0-29144 GCA_013399055.1 Ramphastos sulfuratus
GCTGTCATCCTGCCAGCCACTGCTGCCTGCCACTCCCTCTTGCCATTCCTGTTCCCATTATCTCCACTCATATGTTCACAATGCATGCTCCTCAGAGATTGGGCCATGGTGGTAACCATGCATGTTCCCTGTTAAATAAACTGGTTTGGCACTTGACTCCATTTGGGTCCTAATTACGTTCCCAAGAATGTTAAATTAATCACACTAAAGATCCAATTGGACATCATTCAGGAGTTAAGCTCAGCTGCCTCCAGCCCCTCTGATATGTGAGGACAAGCTGGAAATCAAGGCGGGGTAACTTCTGCCAAATTATCCACCACTGGATCTTGACAGGGACCCAGAAGTGAAGCCAGCATTCAAGGTACAATATATGGATGTTTCTTGTGCCTATTTGATCTGAGGTCTTTCAGACCTGTGGTACAGGATACATCATCAAAACAGGTCCTAAAAGCTTGGAAGCCACCAACTGTAAGAAGCCAAAAGGAAGAGCTGAGAGGTTAGAGTGAGGTTGTCTTTGTTTTAGTGTGGTGCACAGATTCTTTGACAGACTTCAGATTTATAGCTTAAGTCAAACAATTGAAAGAACACTGCATTCAGCAACAAATGTCAGGTACTCAAAAACTCCTTTACAGTGTTGAAAAGGACAGAATGTTTTGGAGCCTCCAGTGAAATTGCCTGTTTGGAATGTAACCCTTTCTCTGGTCTGAAAAGGATATTTTAAGAATTTTGTTTAAAAAAATTCAACAACAAGAATAGTTGTCATTAAGTAAAACACTTTGTTCTGATGTCTATAAAATAAAACTTTCCTTTCAGCCTGTCAGGGCTGGGCTGGCTAATAGATCAATGGCAGTGATTCTCTATGAATCCCTCTCCCTTCCCAAAGGGAAGAGAAAGGGTGTAAGGGAGAGACTGATGGGTTGGGAAAGAAACTAAACCAGCTGGGGTAAAAGTAAGAACAGTGAAATTAAAGAGATACAAAACTAATATTAAACCAAACACCACTGATAGAAATGCCACTCTCACCATTGATGCTGTGGGCAGGCAATGGGGAAGTTCCAGACTGGACTCAGCAGCAGCCAGCAACTGGATAGAATCGGGAACTGAATTCAGGAAAAAATGGATTGGGATTGAAGGCAGAATGGACAGAGTCCTCCTCTGACACTGGCCATTGAAGAAGATGGTTGACCCTGGTGATCCTTCAGCTTTACACTATGATGTTCATGGGCTGGAATCCCTGACTGGTTGTGCCTGCTCCTCCCTGCAGGTGCTACCTCTTACTGCATCCCAACGTGAGGCAGAAGATGTGGTAGTGTCCTTGGTCTGCACAGGATCAAGTCTAAGCCAGAGCCTTTCTGCAGCCCAGCTCTTGGCAGGAATTCTCCCCATCAGCATTCTGACTGCTAAAAGCAGTCACTACCTGTGCAAGCCTGCCCTGAACTTCAAGAAAGTGACAGCAGAGACTGAGCAGAGAATTGACATCACTGAACAGAGTTAATCTTGGCCAAACCAGGACAGAGCCAGAGCTTTCTGTTGTAGTCTTTGTTTGAAGTTGTCAGGATTTTAGGGAACATTCAATTTCAGATTTGAAAAGTTCACTAAGTGCTGGAATTACCTATGACTCCAAAAGTCTTGCCCACTTGTAACTAAATGACTTCCTGGTTGTTTCATCCACATCAGCATGGAAATGGACTTTTCCTTTCAAGCAAGGTTTCCTTGGGGTGATCTCTGATGATCTCACATTTCCTCTCTCAGCCTAGACCTCAGGAAAAATGTTTCACCTTTTTGCCTGTTTTTCTGTCCTCTCATGATTAAGTCTTGTACTTTATGTTCTCTGCTATCTGCCTACTGGGTTCATAAGAAATTAACTGGCATAATTTATTCATTTACATTCAGACATTGCACTGTGGACAGGAGTGGCTGACAGATGAGTCCACATTAGATGTTTAAATGCACCATAGTAACAGGCAAAGCTCAGATAAAGCTCTTTTGCCCAGAGCTGAAATGAGAGGAATCTCTTTTAAAAAGAGCGGAAGTCCCTCTTCGAGTATCTCCTAAGTCCGCAAATGACAGGTTCACCATGAACCAGAAATGTATCTTCATGGCCAGGAAGGGCCAGTGGTATTCTGGGGTACCGTGAAGAGTGTGACCAGTAGGTTGAGGGAGGTTCATCTCACCCTCCATTCTGCCCTAGACAGGTCACAGGGGGGAGTCCTGGCTCCAGTTTTGGGCTTCCCAGTTCAGGAGGGACAGGGAACTACTGGAGAGAGTCCAGCATAAGCTAGGAAGATGCTGAGGGTCCTGGAGCATCTCTGTGAGGAGGAAATGCTGAGAAATCTGGGGCTGTTTAGCCTGGGGAAGAGCAGCCTGAGAGGGAATCTGCTCAATGTTGAGCAAGAACTCAAGGGCATGGACTGAGAGCATAGGGCCAGACTCTCTTTTACTGGTGCCCAGCAACAGTGCAAGGGGCAATGGGGACAAACTACAACACAGCAAGTTCTACCTAAGCATAAGGTTCTTTAGTTTGAGTGTGATGGAGCCTTTGGAGTAGGCTACTCAGAGAAATTGTGGAGTCTTTCTGGGGACTTCCAAACCCACTTGGACATTGTGTTCCTAGGCAGCCTGATCTAGGTGACTTGATTTTACCAGTACTAGATGATGCTCAGAGGTCCCTTCCAACCTCCACCATTATGTGGTTCTGTGAAATTATACTTCATACAAAGGAGGCAGAGAGTAGTTTTTCCTTCACCTGTTTGCCAAGAATGAATCCTGGATTTGCCCTGCAAGAGCAGTTGAAGGCACTGACACTTAGGAAACAGAGAATGCAATCATCTTCTCTTTAATAAGGTCACTGCCTGTTCCTGAAGATCATGGCACACTGCTATCAGACTTGATGATGACAGTAAAGGTGGAACTTTCACTTGCAAACCTGCAACTCTGCCTTTTTAAGTCAATGAATGATTTAGGACTCTTGGGTTTTAATTTTACATTTTTTCCTTCTTCCCAGTTTAAAGATTCAGTACCAATGGCAAAGACTAATAACCAGCTGATTAATCTCACAGAAAAGCAGTTTTCTGTTTTCTCTTATAGCCAAAGGACTTCAGACTCAAACAGACAGGACCCAGTCCAGCAAGGAGCTGCAATTTTAGATGGGTTTGGGTCCAGAGGAGTACTCCAACTGCTAAACTGTAGGTTTCATATGTTTTTGCCCTCAGTCCTCTGATTCAGTGAAGCATTTGTGGGAAGGTAGATAACAGCTGGGGCCAGCTCTTACGAAAATTGAATGTCTATATCAGCCTATTTCATGAGGATTAAGGACCAGCCTACTTTAGATTTGACTAATGAAGATGATCAGGGAGCTGCAGCCGCTCTACTTTGGGCACAGGTGGAGAGAGTTGGAGTTGTTCAACCTGCAGAAGGCTCTAGAGAGACTTTTTAGCAGCCTTCTAGTACTTGAAGGGATCTACAGAAAAAAATAAGAAGGGAATCTTTATCAAGGGGTGTAGTGATAAGGGTAATGATTTTAAAGTGAATAAAAGAGGAGGAGATTTAGATTAGATGTTAGGGAGAAATTCTTTACTGAGGGTGGTGAGGCACTGGACCAGGTTGTCCATGATGCAGATGTCCCATCCTTGGAAGTGTTCAAGGTCAGGCTGGATGAGGTTTTGAATAACCTGATCTGGTGGTAGTTGTCTCTGCCCATGGCAGGGGGTTTGGAACTAGATAATCTTTAAGGTCCCTTCCAACTCAAACATTCTCTGATTCTTTGATTCTATGATGACCAGAATAGCTCTTTTTTTTCCCCATAGTTTACAAGAAAGCAATCATCTCAGATCACTTAGAATAGAATCATAGAACCGTTAAGTTTGGGAAAAGACCTCTAAGATCACTGAGTCCAACCCTCAACCCAACATAACCATGGCCATTAAGGCATGTCCCAAAGTGCCAAGTCTACACAATTTTTGAACACCTCCAGGGATGGTGACTTTGACACCTCCCTGTGCAGCCTGTTGCAATGCCTGCCTGACCACTCATGACTGTAAGACATTTTTTTACGCTGAAGTATGCTGAGGTCCTTTCCTTGAAGCTTCTCCAGTTACTCCAAAATCACAGAATCATAGAANACAGAAAAAAATAAGAAGGGAATCTTTATCAAGGGGTGTAGTGATAAGGGTAATGATTTTAAAGTGAATAAAAGAGGAGGAGATTTAGATTAGATGTTAGGGAGAAATTCTTTACTGAGGGTGGTGAGGCACTGGACCAGGTTGTCCATGATGCAGATGTCCCATCCTTGGAAGTGTTCAAGGTCAGGCTGGATGAGGTTTTGAATAACCTGATCTGGTGGTAGTTGTCTCTGCCCATGGCAGGGGGTTTGGAACTAGATAATCTTTAAGGT
The DNA here is from genome assembly GCA_013399055.1 of Ramphastos sulfuratus. NCBI lineage: Eukaryota > Metazoa > Chordata > Aves > Piciformes > Ramphastidae > Ramphastos > Ramphastos sulfuratus. The sequence continues at coordinate 4,394 of WBNM01006339.1, forward strand.
CCCTTCCAACTCAAACATTCTCTGATTCTTTGATTCTATGATGACCAGAATAGCTCTTTTTTTTCCCCATAGTTTACAAGAAAGCAATCATCTCAGATCACTTAGAATAGAATCATAGAACCGTTAAGTTTGGGAAAAGACCTCTAAGATCACTGAGTCCAACCCTCAACCCAACATAACCATGGCCATTAAGGCATGTCCCAAAGTGCCAAGTCTACACAATTTTTGAACACCTCCAGGGATGGTGACTTTGACACCTCCCTGTGCAGCCTGTTGCAATGCCTGCCTGACCACTCATGACTGTAAGACATTTTTTTACACTGAAGTATGCTGAGGTCCTTTCCTTGAAGCTTCTCCAGTTACTCCAAAATCACAGAATCATAGAATGGTAAGGTTGGAAGGTACCTCAAAGATCATCTAGTTCCAACCCCCTGCCATAGGCAGGGACACCTCCCACTAGTACAGGTCACCCAAGGCCTCATCCAGCCTGGCCTTGAACACCTCCAGGGAGGGAGCAGCCACAACCTCCCTGGGTGACCTGCTCCTATGTCTCACCATCCTCACTGTAAAGAACTTCCTCCTAACATCCAAATCTCCCCTCTACCAGTTTAAACCCATAGCCCCTAGTCCTGTCATTGCAAGACCTTGTAAATAGTCCCTCCCCAGCCTTCCTGTAGGCCCCCTATGTGTTGTGATATAGCTTGTGGGCAACCGATTCTCTTTCATACTGCTGTGACTTTCTGAGGTTGATGATCTCAAGTCCTTCTATGCTATTTTCTAACTCCTTCAACTCTGGGATTCCCACTGCTGTGATACCAACTATATATTAGCATACTAGGATATTTTTTATGTTATTGTGGTGATTTTTTTCTCATCTTTATTTTCATCTTGTTTCCCCTGGTTACATAAATAAATACATCTTTTTACAAATAGAAATGCCAAGTATCTCTATTAATAAATCTTTTTCTCTTCCTCTTGGGGAAAACCAAACAGATGGGATTTATTTTTTAATCATTAAAATGTTATCGAATTTTCACAACAAATGATTGCTTCATATTTAAACTATCTCAGAGAAAGAAAGAAAAAAAAACCCAANACCAGAATAGCTCTTTTTTTTCCCCATAGTTTACAAGAAAGCAATCATCTCAGATCACTTAGAATAGAATCATAGAACCGTTAAGTTTGGAAAAAGACCTCTAAGATCACTGAGTCCAACCCTCAACCCAACATAACCATGGCCATTAAGGCATGTCCCAAAGTGCCAAGTCTACACAATTTTTGAACACCTCCAGGGATGGTGACTTTGACACCTCCCTGTGCAGCCTGTTGCAATGCCTGCCTGACCACTCATGACTGTAAGACATTTTTTTACGCTGAAGTATGCTGAGGTCCTTTCCTTGAAGCTTCTCCAGTTACTCCAAAATCACAGAATCATAGAATGGTAAGGTTGGAAGGTACCTCAAAGATCATCTAGTTCCAACCCCCTGCCATAGGCAGGGACACCTCCCACTAGTACAGGTCACCCAAGGCCTCATCCAGCCTGGCCTTGNCAGGTATTCAGAAGTTGCATCTGTCAAAGAGAACAACAGGATATTAAGTCATGATCTGCTTGCAAGATCACACTCCAGAAAGACATTATTTAAATCAGTGGGTCCTGAGGGTGCTTTCAAGATGCTGAACTGGAAGTATTTGAGACTGGAAAATGAGAATAAGAAGATCAGGAAGCTCCACTCTATTCCATGCTAAATAGTGACACTTCATCATTCTTTTCTAACAGTATACTCTAGAAATCAATGAGCTTAACCTCCCAGCTATGAACTTCTGCAAGGTGGCAAAAATGGTGATTGCAGAATCCAGATTCTTCCAAAGTCTGAAAAACAGATGGAAGATAACTGGAAGCAAAATCTGATGGAATGGAATGAAAAAAGAATATGCCTTGCATTGAAAGTCCATGGTGGGAGGAGGGGAGAGTACTCAAATCCCTTGTCTTTCACCAGAAGATATATTGCAACAGGAAGCATAATTTGTGCTGACCTCCTCTGCCTCTCCAGTTCTGAGAGACAGTTGCTGGAGTTTCTAACTGGACAGTGGCTTATCTTGGGAAGGCAATGAACTATCTAGAGTAATTCCTGGGAATTTGTCAATTTTACCCAAAGAGTTGGAATAATGAAGATCGTTTATTAAAGTGTTGGAGCAGTCTGCCCACAGTGGAGTAACCATGCCTGGAGATGTTCAATAAACATGTAGACAGAGCACTTCAGGCTATAGTTTAGTGGGCATGGTGGTGGCTGGATTTGATGATCTTAGATGGCACTTCCAACCTTAAAGATTCATTGTTTCTATGATTCTGTGACTCTATGATTCATTTGGCCTTTTAACAGTAAGTCTAGTCAGAATGGTCCTTGAAGGGTGCATGCAAAACCTCTCCAAGTGATTGTAAAGAAGGTGTTTCCAGAAGCTAAACACCCTTGACAATAGGTTGCACTAAGTGACAGTGCTGTCATCAGGACCCCAAACAGGTCGTGGAATCTTTTTCTCTGGAGAGATTCAAAACTTACACGGGTGCAATCCTGAGCAACCTGCTGTGGCTGACCCTGCTTTAGCAGGGGGCATGGACTAGGTGATCTCTGGACCTCCCTTCCCACAGTCTGTGATTCTGTGATTCTGTGACTCCGTGACTGTGATTCTGTAACTTGCCTCCAAAAGCCCTGTCATGATTTATCCTTGAAGTGAGTTGGACTTTCTTGCAGTTTGAGCAGGAAAAAAGCAAGCACAGATTCACATGGCAGATTGAGATGGCAGTGGGTAAATCAGGTCCATGGGGATGTTGCACGTCTGCTTGTGAAGATCCTTCCAGTTAAATCTTTCAGACACTGTTCCCATCTGTGTCCTGTCTATCAGTAGGGTGGGCACTACCCAAAACAGATGCTACTGAGCACTGAGGTACCCATTCTCTGAGGAATTAGTGACAGTGCTCTCCTAGAAAGTTAATATATTAATAGCATCTTCTCTAGTAGAAGGGAGAACAATTTAGATAGAAACTGAGTTTGTACTGTTAAAAGCAGGATGCAGTATCAGCAAAGCACAGATGATGGCAGTAAAGTATAAACTCAAGACAAACACAAGACAACTGGGAAAATCTCAGTTACAATTAATAAGAAGCAGAGAAACTTACAAATAAGTTTCTGGGAAGGTGATCTTTGGAGAATGAAATGTTATTAATGTCTTATGAGGAGCAGCTGAGGGAAGTGGGATCTCTGAGCCTGAAGCAAAGGAGGCTGAGTGGAGACCTTCTCTCTCTGTACAGCTAGTTGAAAGGAGATTGTGGTAAGGTGGGGGTCAGTCTATTATTCCAAATAACAAGTAACAGGTCAAGAGGAAACGTCCTCGGGTTGTCCAAGAGGAGGTTTAAGTTGGACTTTAGAAATAATTTCTTCCCCAAGCCCTGTAAGAAGCTGCCCAGGTAGGGGGTGGAATCACCATCCTGGAGGGTTTTAAAAGACCTTTAGATGTGGTGCTGAGGGACATGGTTTAGCAGTGACCCAGCAGTGCTGGGTTAATGGTTGGACTCGATGATCTTAAAGGTGTCTTTCAGACAAAACAGTTGTCTAGTTTTATAATAGGCATTCCTACAGGACAATATTCCCCTTTCTTACAAGACCAGCTGCTAGAAAAGTATTTCCTTGCAGCAGTGGCTTAGAGTGGACACAGCAGCCAGAGATCTAATTGTTCCCTTGCTGATTAATACAGGTAGAATATGGTCCCTGTGGAGTTCATTACCACTTTCTCTCATTAAATGCTTGGGACTTTCAAACCCATTTTCCTTTCAGAGGAGTTAGAATTTTGGGAATACATCTGAAATACATTTCTTGCTGACAATGGAGTGCACTGCTGTGACTTCTTGCCTGGATAATCTCCCCCTTCACTTGCAGTGCATTTTTAAGTGTGGTTATTTCTTGCTCAGATCTGTAACTGCACAGGTATTTGTGTGCTTGCTTAAGCATTTGAGTAGTAAGTTTGGCAAGAGGCACATGGTTGTTTACACAGGGAAGTTTTCTTCTTCAGCATCCACTGAGAGGCAGAATTTGATATTTCCCTTTTCCATCTCTTAATGGAGCCATTGAATGATCTTATTGCTGCCTTTTCCCTTACAGGCATGCTTGACTGGTACAGAATCACAGAACTGGTTTGGTGGAAAGGACCCTTAAAGGTCATAATCCTCATTATGGATACTGAAGACTTCCTCAACTCAGGTGTAGGACCTTGCACTTGTCTGTGTTGAACTTCATGAGGTGCACACAGAATCAGAATGATAGGGGTTTGAAGGGACCTCCATCCAGTCCACCCCCCTTGCCAGAGCAGGTTCTCTAGACCACGTGGGCCCACTTCTCAGATGCTTGGCCAGTTACAGCATTTTGGTTCATGCTAGTGTGGTTTAGTGTACCAACATTCCTAGGATCCATACTTAGTAGGTAGGTAGAATGCTTCTTTTTTTCTCTCTAAGACTGCATCACTTCTTTTTCACTTGTGGAGTGGCTGGTTAATCAGCCCTTTAGCTGGACTTGCCATCCAGTTACCTTTATGATAGGATAGAGAGAGTGCTCTTGGTAGAGACTTCAGTTGACCTCAAATTGCAGGTTGGAGATTAGAAAAATCTGGTTTGGGTTGGACATTAGGAAAAAATATCCTCATGTAAAGGTTTGCCCTGCAACAGGCTGCTAGGGAAGCGATGGAGTCACCATCACTGGAGGGGTTTCAAAGCCATGTGGATGTGGTTCTGAGTGACATGGTTTAGTGTTTCTCTGGACTCTGTTTCTCAATCAACACAGTTCAGTCATGGGGACAGGTTTCCAGACATGTAGAGCAGTCAGTCTTTGGTGGGAATGTAGTTCTGTGTCTTAGAAATCAGCACCAGCTCCCCCACTTCCACTAACACATGTAATAAGCAGCCCTGGAGCTGCCAAGTCACTTTGTATCTAGATGATGTGGGATCATCCAAAAGCTTGCTCAATGCCTGGCAACTGTAATAGGTGTTAAGAGCTGCAGTGAAAGGGATGCTTTACTTGACAACTAGCAGCATACCCTGGCCTTTCTGTGCCTGTCACTGGCTGACTAAAACATTTTGTCAACAGTGTGGTTTTTGCACAAATCCCTTGTACCAGCTGGGGAAATGCCATGAGTCAGTGAAACTCCTGTGAGAACAGGGGCAGAATCGACCTTAATTTTGCCAAGGTATAGAAAGATCTGGATCACCGCAGGATAAAGAGGGTGAGCAGAGAAGTAAAAGCCTTTGGAGAATTGTCTTGATATAGGATGGGCAGTATAAGGCATAGGCTGGTCCCATGAGATGAGGAAATGCTCCCATTTTTCAGAAGAGTGAGCAGGACTCATCAATTAGTGTGGTGCAGGTAGCAATGAGATGGTGGGACTGGCAGTGGTATCCTTAACCCACACTGTTCTCCTACATGTGATCATAGAATCATAGCATAGTAATGTTGGAAGGGACCTCAAGGATCATCTAGTTCCAACCCCCTGCCATAGGCAGGGACACCTCCTACTAGTACAGGTCACTCAAGGCCTCGTCCAACCTGGCCTTGAATGCTCCAGAGAGGGAGCAGCCACAACCTCCCTGGGTAACCTGTTCCATTGCCTCACCACCCTCACTACTGTAAAGAACTTCCTCCTAATATCCAGTCTAAATTTCCCCTCTGCCAGTTTAAACTCATTACCCCTCATCCTGTCATTGCAAGACCTTCACTCTAGGAGTAGCTCAGCTCTGAGTGGACAAGATCTTAGGCTACTGAAGAGCAGCAATGGGCAGCTCCATGGATGTCAGGGACTGCCACATAGCAGCCCTAGGTCAATGGCTCCGTTTATCAGGGGTTGACTTCACATTAGCAAAAGTGCATGTGCCTCGTCTTTCTTGAAGCCAGTGATCAAATCCAGCTGAAGTCCTCTCTTAGACCTCACTGTTAGAGTAAGGTAGTACTGGATTTCAGGCTGGACATGCACATCTCATTTATTTCAAGGCAAGTGATGAAGACAGGTAAAAATAAGTTTCCAATAGTATCACACAGAACCATAGAATGGTAGGGGTTGGAAGTGACCTCCAGAGATGATGTAGTCCAACCCTCAGTAAGGAAGGTATGCCTACAGCAGGTTACACAGGAGCGTGTCCAGATGGGTTTGGAATCTCTCCAGAGAAGGAGACTACACCACCTCTCTGGGCAGCCTGGCCTGGGGGTCTGTCACCTTCAAAGTAAAGAAGTTTTTCCTTAAGTTCAAGTGAAACCTCTTGTGTTCTAGTTTGTACTCATTGTCCCTTGTCCTGTCACTGTGCATCACTTAGAAGATCTCATCCCCATCCTCATGACCTCCACCCTTTATATAATTGATAAGATCCTCTCTAAATCTTCTCTTCTCCAGGCTCAACAGCCCCAGGTCTCTCAATCTTTCCTCCTCATACTCCAGTCCCCTCAGCAGCTTTGTAGCCTCCTGGACTCTCTCCAGTGGTTCCTTGTCTCTCTTGAACTGAGGAGCTGAGAAATGAACATGGTATTCCAGACGTGGCCTGACTAGGGCAGAGTAGAGGGGCAGGACATCCTACCTGGACTTACTGATCACACTCTTCTTCATGCACCCCAGTAGACCATTGGCCTTCTTGGCCATGAGGCTGCATTGCTGGCTCATGGTAAATTTGTCCATCATCAGTCCCACATTCTTTTCCATGGAGCTGTTTCCCAGCAGGTCAATCCCTAACCTGTACCAATGCAGCCCTGTGGGTTCCTGATGGAGGAGAACACTACACTGGTTAAAAGCAGAGTCGCACACTGGTGGAAACTGTGCTGCCAGCTGTCCACCATGTCCCCAGGAAATAGATGAGGTGTGGAACACAATGAATTAACTCTTACTCTAGGAGTCTCTAGGAGTCTAGAAAGCTGGTGCCTAGACATGGGGATCCTCTTTGTCTCCATCCCTCATCTGGAAAATGCAGATATTTGCACTCCTCAGTAATGTTTATGATATAATAACCCTAAGGGACAGGCTTTGTTTTCTTGACAGCTCCTTGCCCCAGTCCTAGCTGAAGCTTGTGGGCGCCTCTATCATATGAATACTTGTCAAGAAGTGTTAGCTCAAGGTGGAGCTGTGTCCATGGTGTGAAGTCCTGAAACATAAGCAACAGTTAAGGACTCTAAAAATACCTCATGCCAACATTCAGCATTGCTAATGCTCCTCTCTCTGTGCAAAGCCCCCTGATTTCCATATTGCTGGAGAAGGAGATAAGTGAAGTACATCTAAAGAGATTTTATCCCAGCTCTTAGAAGAAGATAAGAAAAAAGACTCAACCCCTTCTCATTTCTATGATGCTGAGAAAGCTGATCTGTGGCAGAGGTGGAAGGAAACAGCACTTGCTACAAAGCAGCTTTCTGCTTGGGAAGATGGTCTTTGTGCCAAAGGTCCTATTTAGAGGAGCAATACTTACCACTTCTTGCTTAGAGCAGTTACTTCTGGGCACAAATAAAAAGGCAAAAAGGACCCTTCACCCTGGAAAAGAGAAGACTGAGAGGAGATATGTAAATATATATATAATTAAATGGTAGGGGTTATGAGGATGGGGCTGGGCTCTGCTCAGTGGTAGTCAGTGATTGGACAAGGGACAGTGGGTACCAACTAGAACACAGGAGGTTTCACATGAAATTAAAGAAAAAATTCATTGCTTTGAAGGTGCCAGAGCCTTGGACAAGCTGTTCATAGAGACTGTGGAATCTCCTCTGGAGACTTTAAAACCCACTTGGTTGCATTCCTGTGCAACCTGATCTGGGTGAACCTGCATGGGCAGGAGGCTTGGACTAGATGATCTTTGGAGTTCCCTTCCAACCCCTACCACTCTGTGTTTCTGTGTTAGTATCTCTCACATGGCAGTGATCCATCTGTTCTTCATTTAGATAGCCACAATGTGACTGTTCCCAGCTGAGCTGGTTGAGGTTGCAGGCTGGGAGGAAGACATGCTGCTTGAGTTGTGTGTGGATGTTCATGGAGAACAACCAGGGTTGTGAGAGGACAGGGAGCTATAGATGAGGGTGGTGCAATGAAAAGAGACCTCAGACCTGTTGAGATCAGGTACAGACCCTTAAAATACATGTGGGGGTTGGCTTAGATGACCTTGAAAAATCCCTTCCAATACAAACCTTTCTATGATTCTATGCACCCCAATTCCCATATCTTCTTCACCAAAGTCAAACTGCTTCTCACAGCACCAAGACCTTTTTTCCACCTTAAGACCCAAAATTTTCAGTGTAGCTCTGGGTAGGGAGAGGAGCCATAGCTCTCCCCTTCTTGCAGAAGCTAGATCTGGAGTACTCCCCTTGTCACATGTCCTATCACATGCTACTCTCTCACAGTGAAGTGTGGAAGATATTCTTGTGGTTTGAGAGGTGGGAAAGCACAAAGCTAGGCTCATCAGTGGTGTGGTATGTGTATTCCAGCCACCTGAGATGGATATCTATGACTGTAAGAGATTGAGACACCATCAGCCATCGCGGAAACATATTTGTTGGATGATATTTAGGTCCAACTATCATGAGAAGAGGTTTAACTCTGGACAGATCTCAAAGCATCTCAGCAAGTGTGGCAGAAATTTGGGAAGCATCTTATTCCCCAATTTGCTGTGGCCAGGAATCAGTCATGGGTATTTAAATAATTTTATATATACATATTTCCCACACCACCACCTCCCTCCACAAAAAAAAACACCCACAACAACAAACCTGAGCTGAGAAGCCAATGCATTGCAGAGATCTGATGGATGGTTGAATGTTTATGGAATGTCACCTAAAATAACTCACAGCAAATAAGTGTTTGTCTGCTCGTGTGATGCAGTAGAAATTATTTTCACATCATTGCTCCTCTATAAGATAAAAATGACAATCACTGAAAACAAATAAAAGCTTTAAATCAGTCAGCACACTCTTTTACTTCTTCACATTATTTCTTTTTAAAGGCAAAGTATTTAAAACATCCAAAGTGGATCATTTATTCATTATTTCAGAGGATGAGGGATTATTTTTTGAGGGGGATGTGAAGGAAATCTGCTCCTGGACTAGTATTAGATGAGACGGACTTGCATGCCTCTCTCCCGTGGTTAAAGCTACAGGCTTTACCTCTAAACCTGCAATTGCATCTTGATGGCTTTAAAGCACAAATTTGTTTAAAGACTGGCTCTGGAAAGAATTTGTTTATAAAGTTTTCCAATAGCATTTCCATAATATTACACACATCCGGGTAAAGAATAATAATTAAAAAAGGAATAGTTTGGAGAGTACAGTTGGGCATTTTGCTGGCATTTTGCTATTCTGGAGAGGCCAAGTGGTATGAAATCTTGGAAAAACATTTCATGGAAAGGAACCACAGAATTACAGACTGGTAAAGTTTGGAAGGGACCTCTGGAGATCATCCAGTCCAACCTCTCTGTTAAAGCAGAATCACCCAGAGCATGTTGCCTGGGATCACAATGTCCACACAGGTTTGGAATTTCTCCAGAGAAGGAGCTCTAAAACCTCTCTGGGCAGCTTGGTCCGGTGCTCTAACACCCTCATGACAATTTTTTTTTCTCATGTTCTGGTGGAACCTCCTGTTTCCAGCTTGTGCTCATTACCCCTTGTCCTGTCACTGGGCACCACTGACAAGAGACTGGCCACATCTTTTGACCCCAGCCCCTTAGATCATAGAACCATAGAATCATAGAATNTGATCATCTTCGTGGCCTCCTCTGGACCCGCTCCAACAGTTCCATGTCCTTCCTGTGCTGGGGGCTCCAGAACTGCACACAGTACTCCAGATGGGGTCTGACGAGAGCAGAGTAAAGAGGGAGAATCCCCTCCCTTGCCCTGCTGGCCACACTGCTCTTGATGCAGCCCATCAGTATTGAGAAGATTCTCTCTCAATCTACTCTTTTCCAGATTAAACAGTCCCAGGTCTTCCTAAAGATAAGAAGATGAACTTGAGAATGGTATTTCAAAGATGCGCTATCGGAATTGCCAAGTTTCTGGAAAAAAAAAAAAATCTGTTGGACCAGGACTGAAGTTTGGTCAGATCAGGAAGGGCTTTGACCTTACAACTTCACCCAGCTCCAAATCACCCTGCCTGCATTTTTTCCTGCCCATGTATCCTAACAGACATCCTTAAATTCAAAGACTCTCCACATGTCTCCAGGTAGGAGTTATCAGAGCAGCTAAACAGGCATAAGGAGTGTTTGCTAAGACTACCGGCCAGCCAGCTCTTTGTGGGGTTTGTTTGCATTACACAAGGATATTGGTGGAACTGAAAGGTGTCCTACAACTAGAAATAAAACAAAAATCATAAAGCACATGCATCAAGGCAGTCCTTCGTGTCAATACAGACAGAAACTCTATGGAGAAGGGCTTGGGAGTGCTGGTGGGTGAGAAGCTGGACATGAGCTGGCACTGTGCTGCCAAATCAGAGCCAGCCCTGTCCTGGGCTGATGCCCAGCAGTGTGGGCAGCAGCGGGAGGGAGGGGACTCTGCTCCTCTGCTGCACTCTGCTGAGACCTCACCTGCAGTGCTGGGGCCAGCTCTGGAGCCCCCAACACAAGAGAGACTTGGACCTGTTGAAGTGGGACGAGAGGAAGCCGCAACAATGATGGAAGGACTGGAAGTCCCCTGCTGTGAGGCTGAGCTGAGAGAGTTGAAATTGTCCATTCTGGAGAAGAGAAGGCTCCAGGGAGATCTTCTGGTGGCCTTTCAGTACTTAAAGTGGATGATAAGAAAGATGAGGACAGTCTTTATCGGGCCTGTTGTGAAAGGACAGGGGGTGATGGTTTAAAACTGAAAGGAAATTTACACTAGAGAGAAGGAAGACATTTTCTACAGTGAAGGCAGTGATACCCTGGCCCAGGTTGCCCAGAGAGATGGTAGATGCCCCATCTGTAGAACCATTCTGGATTAGGTTGTTTGGGTCTCTGAAAGACTTGCTCTAGTTGCAGATATCCCTGATCACTGCAGAAGAGTTGGACTCGGAGACCTTTAAAAGTCCTTTCTAACCCAAACTGTGATTCTGAGTTATCAAGTACAAAGGCAGATTTAATCTCCAACTTCTTGCTTCATTTAGCAAATGCAATACTTTTACAGAGTTTCTGTCTAAACCAGAGTCATTAAAAATACAGAAAAAAATCACCTCTACAACCTTCCTCCTTTGAAACCACTGAGTTTGAGGTACAAGGCAGTTTTTAGCTCACCTGGGTTCTTAGTCTGAATTATTTCTGACACCTCACAAAAAAGGAGTTTACTTCATCTGTGAAATGGTGATCTTGCACATCCAGAGAGGTGCTGAGTACCAGAGCCCTGTTCTTTCACACAGTGCCAGCAACAGATGGGCTCTCCTGGTAAAAGACTGAAAACCTGCATGGTCTGCATAGATGTGAAGCTGTTAACACCACGTTCTGCAGAAGTGGCTTTGCTTGTTTTGGCAGGATGATTGCTTCTGTTAGGATTGTACCATTAAAACTATTTAGGGAGTGGACCAGAAGGTGGTAGACACTGTACAAACACAAGTTCTGAAGAGGCTTCAGAACTCAGCATTCTACAGTGCAGGTGCAAGATGGGAGAGAAGAGGTGTCAGCAAACAAAAAGCAGGCCACAAGGAGACAGCATGGGGTCCCAGTTAAGGCTCTTTTAAGCATCAGCAGTCACTCCATGAAGTCTCATTTGTTTCAGCTTCAGGGATCTGGGTTAGAAAGTGAAGCAGTGATAAGCTGACACTGATAATAACAACATGAAAGCCGTTAAGGTGTTGGTGTGTGTCTGAAGAAGGGCAACAAAGCTGGTGAAGGTTATACAGCACAAATCCTGTAAGAAGCAGCTGAGGGAACTGGGGTTGCTTATTTTGGAGAAAAGGAGGCTGAGGGAAGACCTTCTTGCTCTCTATCACTACCTCAAGGTTGGAGCGAGGTGTGGGTCCATTACTTCCTCCAAGGAATGAGCAATCAGACAGGAGGAAATGACCCAAGTTGTATCACTGGAGGTTTAGGTTGAATATTAGGAAAAAAAAAAAAAATAGGAATAGGCTTCCCAGGGCATTCCCAGGGCAGGGGTGAAGTCTCCATCCCTGGGAGTATTAAAAATGTGCTGCTGAGGGACATGGTTTAGTGGTGGACTTGGCAGTGCTGGGTTAACGATTGGACTCAGTTGTTTGAAAGGTCTTTTCCAACCAAAGTGATTCCATGACTCCGTGATAACAACAGGTTGAGTTCTTGCACATGGAGGCAATTGGGCTGTGAATTGCCAATCTTGTGGAAATTCTTGATACCTGTTTTCATCCCTAAGGAAGAATATCTGATTGTGAAAGTTTTGGAACAAAATTGTTCTGAGGCTCGAGCTAATTGCCAAGTGCCAGACTGAGTTATCTCAGAGAAAATTTATTTTCAAGTCCCATTGGCTCTGATTTATCTTTTACTCTACCCAGTTAGTACTAACCATGATACTCTCTCTTTGGGTCACTGCAGTCTTCCATGAGACCTGTGGGTCCACATGTGAGCTTTCAAAAAGTCAAGTGGAGTAGAAGTGAGCATATCTGGAGCTTCTGGCAAAGATGTTCCCTCCTGGTGTTTCTGGTCAGTCCATGCCTCCAAAGCATGGGCCAAAGATAGGATTCAGTTCATTGTGAATTTTCTGTTCAGACTTGTTCATCAAGATCCATGTTAATAATGGACTTCTTGTGAAACTTTTTTAGCTGTATATTCAATATATCTGATAGGGTCCATTTCAGCTCCTATTGCTGGCAGATTTCACAAACCAGCTACAAAAACTACTCTTAATTTTCACACACATACCTTCTCCAGGCTCTATGGGACCACCATAAGGGGACTCTTCTTAGCAGACCTAATGATTAGGGCAAATTGAAAGCAAGTGGATTTGTCAAATTCTCTGGCATCAAAGCACTGAGATATCAAAGGAACAAAAGTACCTACATACATAAAGACAACTTCTGATGAGGCCTCCAGGGGCTACATATAAATCTTTGTCTTTGCTTTACTTGCCAGCAAAGAAAATCTATATGTGTTGTAAACCTGTTAACCCAGAGATGTTCTCCAGAATGCTAAGAGAAGAGATTTACACACTCTTTAGATAGAGAGGACTCATTGTCTGGACATCAAGACAATCTCAAACATGCACCCTCTGGGATGACAGGAGGCAAAGCCTGGCCATTGGTCTGGTCTGTGTCTCATCATGCCTGCAAGTCATGAATACAAATATAGAGAAGAACTTCTGAGTAGGGTCAATATTAAGTCCCACTAGGTAATAGTCTGCCCAAGGAAGTGTTAGAATCACCATCCTTGGAAGTGTTCAAAAAGCACATAGCTATGGCACCTGGGAGCATGGCTTAATGGCCACAGTGGTGTTGGAGTGACTCAGTGATCTTAAGGGTCTTTTCCAACTGAAACAATTCTGTGATTCTATGGTTTTAATGTCCTGATGTATTAGAGTGACAGGGACACTGTCATCAGGAGGCTGGGTTTGACATTGGGTTTGTGTCTATTTGGATCTACTTCATTTGTTTGTTCTTGTTTCCATCCCAGCTGCTTTAATTTCTTTCCCAACCCATCAGTCTCTTTCCCTTGTTCCCTTTATCTTCCCTTTGGGAATGGAGAGAGGTTCAAAGAGGGTGTCTGTCATGGTCTAGCGGCCAGCCCAGCCCTAACAGTGTACAGCCTGTTATGCAGGCAGAAAAACTTCCAAAGGACTTGTGCCATACCAGAACAGGGAAACTCTCCATTTATTTTTTTGATGACTACAGCGCAGAGCTAGTGAGAAATAAATGTAAAATGGGACTGAATTGTGAGCTATAAAACCATGCACCATAGACTCAGCTTAGTTTGTCCTCAAGAGTTTATTCAAAAAAAAAAAAAGAGAAAGTGCAGAGCAGACTGTTGCTGACATTTATAACAGGGAATGGTCATTAGAGTCTTTCTCCTTTGGTGGACAATTAACCTCTCACTTTATGGCAGGTGAAAATGGTCATTCTTGATTTCAACCAGAAAACTTCCTTTGTATTAAATGGAGAAAATAAATCCCACAGAGTGTAGAACAAAATCATCGGGGTGAGTGAAGATCTGACAAGAACTTCTGTGCTAAACAACGATGGGCTCCGACCAAGGAAGTCTTCTGAATATTTTAAAATGAAAATACAATTTTCTTCCTTTTCCCATTCTCTGCAGTGGTTTGATGCATATTTTAGTCCTGAATATCCATAAGTAAAACTCCAAGTCTCCAAACCCTGATTGAAGGCAAAGATCATAGGTCTTTCTTTAAAAGCTATGTGTATTTTAAGGCCCAAGGGACCAGGGTGTTCATCTTGTGTCAGGAACATGAGTTGGGTTATCCAGGATTGGTCTGGAGCAGAGAAAGATGGCTACATCATGCCAGGCTGCAGCACAAATACATCCTTTTAGTATATAGTATTTATCAGAGAGGTAAGAGCAAAGTCAAGCTTACCTCCTTTGCCACAATTTTGTGCTCATGCATGACTGAAAAATTCCACCTCCTCAGTTTCATGGTCCTCCAGTGCTGGATAGATGATGATAACAAATATTCCCTTCTACAACTAAATTCAGCAACACCAATTGCATTATTAGTATCTTACTGATAACATTCAGCATTCTTGTGCCAGGCTGGAAGTCTTAAGATCACCTAAGTTCTGATACACATTAATCCTGTTTTGGTCCACACTCTGACCTTGGTGACCTATCCTTGCCAATGTAGCTGTTACCCTGTTTTTGTGAGGTGTCAGGTGGCAAACTGCAAAGACAGGATAAATTGTTTTGCATCTTGCATTCATTTACACTGAGGCTGGTGAAACACTGGTCCAGATTGCCCAGAGAGGTGGTGGATGTCCCATCCCTGGAAACATTCCAGGTCAGGTTGGACAGAGCTCTAATCAACCCGATGTAGTTAAAGAAGTCTCTGACCATTTCAGGAGGGTTTGGACTAGATGACCTTTAAAGGTCCTTTCCAACCCAAATCATTCCATGATTCTATGATCTGTGACCTGAAAGCAGCAGTGGATAATGTGTGTCACTGAGATCAGAGCTGTTTATGGGAATCTAAAATCACTCACAGGTCTTATAATTGAGGAGCTGCAATTCATGGTGACTCTAAATATCAAGATCTGGGATTTCTCACCGAGACAGGCAGCCACATGTGCTAGAGAGTAATGTTTTGAAGGGGCTCTGAGGTCAGTTTCTGTGGAAGTCTAGAAATGAGCTGCTGGGTGATCTCCTCCAGAGATTCCCCTCTTAATCCTTTCCCTTATCAGGAACAGGGTTTTTATCAGTTACTTGCTGAAGTTCTAGTAAAGAGGGGTGATCTCAGAGCTCAAACAATCCAAACTTGAAATGCATCCAATCACAACAGCTCTGTACTCTACTCTGTCAATTAGAAGGCAACCTGTACTTTCCTCCGACCTCTTCTTAGACTCTCCTTTGCTCATTGCTTTCCTTCTTCTCCATCTAGAACAACGCTAGGGGCATAAGAACAACTTAGCATTTCTGCAGGAGCTTCCACCATAGAGGGACTCTCCCTTCTCCCTGCTGTAAATTCAGACCACATGAAGAAATTCCTTGGCATTGCTATTTATGTTGCTACCTTTCAGGCTGTCCTGGTTTGAACAAGACCAGAACCTATTCTATTCAGAGATCTGACTCCTCATCTCAGTCTCTGCTCAGTGAGGGCACTTGCTGAAGTTCAGGGCAGGTTTGCACAGGCAGTGACTGCTTCTAGGAGTGAGAATGCCAACGGGGAGAGATCCTACCAAGGGCTGGGCTGCACAAAGGCTCTTTCTTAGACATGCTCTTGTGCACACCAAGGTCACTGCCACATATTATGCCCCATATTGGCATGCAGGAATTAAGATGTTACACCTCTGGAGAGGAGTGGGCAGGACAAGTAACCTTAAACTGATCAGCAAGGGATTCCAGCCCATGTACATCATCTTCATAATAAACCTGAAGTATCACCAGGGTCAAGCCTCTTCTTTAATGACTGACATCCAAGGAGGGATTCTGTCCATATTGCCTTCAATCCCAATCCATATGTTCTTGAACTCAGTTCCAGAATCCAGCTCCTGAATCCAGTCCCTGTCTGCTGATGTGTCCAATCTGTGACTTCCCCAGTGCCTACTGCCAGCATTAGTGATGGTGACACAATTGCCATCAGGTGTTGAGATTGCTATTGGTTTATATCTGTCTGTATCTGTTACATTTGATTGTTCTTATTTCCATCCCAGCTGGTTTAGTCTCTTTCCCAACCCATCGGTCTCTCTCCCTTATGCAACTTTCTCTTTGGAAAGGCAGAGTGGTTCATGGAGAGCTTCTGTCACTCAGCCAGGGACTGATGCAGCCCTAACCCTTAACAGGTATGTAGGAAAACTTTTCTAGGGTTTTGTCAATGACTCTGCTGAAAGCCTGGAGTTGTGTTACTAAGATGCTCCAATTCTCTATTTTTTTTCTTTATGTTTCTTCATTTTGCTGCTACATTTTTGTATTTGTGGTTTAATTTTAATTTTGGGGCCGAGAGCTCTATTGATACTATTTTTTCTGCTGTTGTCAGTGCCATAGAACTGTTCGGTTGTATTAAGGACTTGTAAGGACTTGTGTTCTTTTAATTTTAATTTAATTATCTTTGTAAATATTACAGTGAAGCCTATTCTCAGGATGGATATTAATTTTCCTAGAATACATGAAAGTCAACGAATGTATGGAAGGTAACAGCCTTGTTGCACTTTGTGGAATCTCTTTGTCATGCCATAGGTACACATTGCAAATAGGAACTCTGCCCTAATGGGGCCACATCTGGAATATCATGTCCAGTTCTGGGCTCTCCAGTTCAGAAGAGATAGGGAACTGCTGGAGAGAGTCCAGCAGAAGCTGGGAAGATGTTGAAGGGCCTGGAGCATCTCTGTGAGAAGGAAAGGCTGTGAGACCTGGGGCTCTTTAGACTGGAATGGGAATCCTGAGTGGGGAGTCTCCTCAGTGCTCAGCAAGAGCTAAAGTGAGGAGGGAAGGGGGGCAAGAAGGTGGAGCCAGATTCTTTTCAGTGTTGTCCAGTGACAGGACAAGGGACAAAGGGCATAAACTAAGACACAGGAAATTTCACCTAAACATAAGGAAAACCTTTCTTCCTTTGAGAATGTTAGAGCTCTGGAGCAGGCTACCAAGAGAGGTTGTGGAGTCTTCCTTCTTCAGAGATTTTCAAACCTACCTGGACACAGTGGTCCTGGGCAAACTGCTGTGCGTAAAGCTTCTTTATTAGGATGGTTGGACTAGATGACCCCCAGATGTCCCTTCTATTCCCCACCATTCTGTGATTTGGTCAGCTGTGTAAATAATGAGACAAGTAAATGCCCTTGAAGATGTCCTCATCTGTTTGTACATTACTGTGGCTTTAGCAAGAGTTGTCGTGGTTTTATTTAACACCTTTTTCAGTGCAAAATTATCACATTGTACTCAAAGACTGAGTGACACCCTGCTGAGAGTCTCCAAATTTTGTTTTGTATTCACAGCTTTGATTAATCCAGAGTTTCTTCAATTTGCTTGAAGAGCAGGCTGCTAATGGACTTGGAGCAGAGTGCCTCATGGTGGCTTCCCATATGTACATTGAATATTGAGCACCCCAGGAGATAACCATACTCATAAATGGAGTCCAGGTGGTTTGCTGAATCTGTCCAGATAGTTTTCTGAATCTGTGTCTCTTTTCCTCCTAAACTGCCACCAGCATGAGTGATTTTCTTCTCTGGATGTCCTAGCAAAACTTTTAATGGCAGAAAAGAGTGTAAAAGTTTGCAACATACAGGGGGAATTTGAGCCTTTTGGAACAAAAAGGTGGACAGTAAGATACAGATGCTGGGGGATCCTTAGACGAACTCTGAAAGCTTTTCCTTTCAACAAATCCTCTTCTTATCTGCCATTTTCTTACTAGGCCTGTAAGTGGATTAGAACCTTTGATGTTGACTCTGCTGTCACCTGGGAGATGGCTTACCCTTTATCCAGTTTGGTCCATGCTGTGGTTTTGCTGCAGAATTCATCCCTTGTCTGCCTGCTCTGCTTTGTGGTGTAGTAGGAAGGGTATTAACCACAGGATGGTCCTTTCTGCCCATGCACAGGGTTTTAAGCAGAATTAGCATTTGCAGTCCTCCGGATCCAGATTAGGGCTTTTATCTTTGGGCACGAACAGGGCAAATGGTTTTCAAACTTTCCAGGGATCAGACTTCCATCACAATTTCTGCAGGGAACAGGTTCAGACTGTGGCTTCCTATCCTTCTAGGAGGTCTTTTTAAAGACAAACAGCTTATTTTTCTTAGGGACGATGTGTGGTTTGTCATTCATTTTCAGTACACGCAAGATTTCACCGGTTGATTTCAGCTTATGGTAGACTGAGTCATCTCTCCAAGATGATCTTAGCAATTACACTTTCTGAAGGGTGAAGAACTGATATAAACTGAGTCTTCTGGAAGCCAGATGTCACATTGCAACTGTGGAATGAACCCAGATGTAACAGCCTCAGCTCTGACCCTTTCCCATTTACCACAGTCCTCTGGGTTTTGTGTTTAAGAACCATGGTATAGGATGTAATTTTTTGGGTATGGATGATTGCCAGTCCGAGTATGCTGCATTATTTTTATGGCATTCTTAGCATAATAAAATATTCTTTTCTGAAGTAGTGATGTATGAACATAAATATATCTTATTTGCCTAATAATGTTAGACAGGAAAAATCATTCTTTGTGAAACATCTGTAATATGATAATTTAAATTTTATTTGCTCCCTTTAGATCTATGTGCAGCAAACCTTGAAAGGCATTATTTATGGAATTTGGTGCAGTACCATCACACTTATTGTAGAACCACAATTGTTCAATGCATCCAGAGAAGTTCTAAGGTATTTTTCTCTTTTACTCTAGGATTTTGAAATGGAAGTGCTGTGATGTGTTATGAGGGTATCTCTTACTGCAAGAGAGAGAGAAGAGGTTGTTTCCATGCTTCTGGGTTGCATTTCTGAATGAACTAACACAATGGCTATGATCCACATCAACAGGAGCTAAGACTGTCTTACCATGCGGTAGAATTGAGATTGGAGACAGTAAAAAATCCATCCCTAATAACATACACATTACATTTGTATAAGTAATTAAAACAGGCCTGGGATGGTTTTCTGGCTTCAGGACCAAAGGCTCACACCTACCAACACGACCTCTCGTTCTCATCCTTAAAGGAGGTTATAGTGAAGGGGGGAGGTCTGTGTCTTCTCCCAAATAACAAGTGATAGCACAAGAGGAAATGGCCTTAAATTGTACCAGAGAATGTTTAGGTTGGATATTAGGAAAACTTTCTTTGCTGAAAGAGTTATCAGGCATTGGAACAGGCTGCCCAGGGCAGTGGTGGAGTCACCACCCCTGGAGGTATTCAAAAAACATGTAGATGTGCTACTTCAGGACATGGTTTAATGTCCCTGATGGTGTTAGGTCAAGGGTTGGACTCGACAATTCTGCAGAGCCAAGTGACTAGAAAAATCAGTGTTTAAGTGGAAGCAAATATGGAAATGATTGTTACTGTAATGCAGGGAATAAAAGACAGAGGAGGGATGTCTTTTCTAGTGATGAGATGTGCGTAAGTCACTATGGGTTGTTTTGATATCACTGACATTTTTCATAAAGACTTTCTCCTAGGAGCCAAAGAGATCTGTCAGCACCGAGTGAAGTGTGTGTAAAATGAAGCATAAATCTACACTCCTGAGGAATAACAGAGGTGTCGATAATTTCAGTGTCTGGAGGGGACAAATCCTGATGCAAAAGCTGGAGGAGTGAGTCCCAGGTCTAAATATTCTTTTAGCTCTGAAGATGATCACAGTGATGCAATCATGAAATGACATCAGTGTGCACAAGACTTGAAAAAGCGTGAGGTGTGTGGGAAAGGGAGATGAATATTTTGATGTGGCAGCATTCCTGCCTTCAGCTGTGTTTCTAAAAATATGGCTCATGGATCTGATTTTAGAGAATAATTAAAAAAAAAAGAAAAAAGAAAAAGATTGGTGCTATAAAGGTGGCAGTGAAACTGCAGGTAGGACTCTGGGTTTTATGTAGTGGAAGGTATCAAGTCAAAGGGAATCAGTATTCTGAGATTCATGGAATCATACAACCATAGAGTGGTAGGGGTTGGAAAGGACCTTGAGAGATTATTCAATCCAATCTCCCTGCCAGCTCAGGATCATCTAGGGCAGGCCACACAGGAATGCATCGAGGCAGGTTTTAAAATTCTCCAGAGAAGGAGACTCCACAGCTTTGCTGGGAAACTTGCTTCAATGTTCTATCACCCTTACAGTAAAGAAGATTTTCCTCATGTGGATGTGGAACTTCCTGTATTGCATTTTGTATCCAAGGCCCCTTGTCCTATTACAGGACACCACTGAAAAGAAACTGGCTTCTTCTTCTTGACAACCACCCTTCAGATATTTAAAAACATTAATAAGATCTCCTCTCGGTCTTCTCTTTTCCAGAGTAAACATCCTCAGGTTTCTCAGCCTTTCCTCATAAGGGGCAGGTTCCAAAGTTCCAGTCCCTTAATCATCCACGTAACCTCCCTTGGACACTGTCTAGTATATCCCTGTGCCTCTTCAAATGGGGAGCCCAGAACCCCACACAAACCATTATGGGTTTACCCATACGAAGCTCCATAATCTGATTTAAAAGATATTTTTCAGATTTTCTGAGAGGAGAGACTGAGGGAGCTGGGGCTCTTTAGCTTGGAGAAGAGGAGACTACATATATAAATACATAAAGGGAGAGTGCCAAGAGGATGGAGCCAGGTTCTTCTCAGTGATGCCCAATGACAGGACAAGGGGCAATGGGTGGAAGCCGAGGCATAAGAAGTTCCGTGGAAACATGAGGAAAAAGGTTTTTCACTATGAAGGTGACAGAATACTGTAACAGACTGCCCAGGTTGGTTGTGGAGTCTGCTTGTCTGGAGATACTCAAAACCTGCCTGGATGTGTTCCTGTGAGAACTACTCCAGGTGATCCTACTCAGGCTTCTGCTCTGGGTTTTTGACTCAGGGTAGTAAGCAATGGTGATGTTAAGTCATCAAGACTTTCCTTGTCCTTTCCCTGGTTGTAGGACTGACTATGGTTAGCAGAGAAAGGTCTCTGTGCCACTGCTGGTCTCCCAACTCATCTTCTTTAGGTATGTCACGTTTTAAGGAATCACAATGTCAGGGCTACAATATTATTGGCTTCTTTTAAATAAATGTGAAGTATTTTCTTGGCATGACGATCTGCAGACAGTGAATCAAAGCCACTGGGGTGATTTGAAGGAGTTATCATCTTCCCAGCATGTCCCAGCAGGCATGAGCTCTAATAAAGAGAAGCACAAGAGAATCTTTAAGGCTAGAACTGTGTTTTTCTCTGACTCACTTTGTTATTTTCCGTATTATTATTCCTCTTACCTTTAAAATCAACTCTGTCATAGCACACAATGGGTAATTTTGTGTCAATGCAACTTTTTATAGAGAATCTACAGCAAAGAATGGCATAGGAAGGGTCAAAAATATCCTTTAACCCCTATTCTGCATAGGCATCTAAACATCAATCTGCAAAAGGAGCCCCCTTGGACAAAAATCCATACAATGTGTCCTTCAAAAAGCCTGGAATTATATAATAGCAGATGAAGAATCACTCACATGGGAAGCCACAAGGATTCAGAAACTTTTTGCATCTTTAAAGGCAACCTTCACAAAGCTCCCTCAAAGATAATTAAACCTGGGGAAAAGAAAAACCAAATGTTTGTTGGTTTGGCTGTTGAGGCTTCATTTTTTTCCCCCGTTTCTTTTTAAAATGAAAATAATTTCTGCTAAGACATGCAAGGAGATGACAGAACCTTGGCCCGAAGTGAAGACACCATAAGAAACAAGTGCATGTGGCAAGGAGAAATTGCTGAACATCACAGATTAACAGGATGGTGAAGCTGACAAAAGCTACAGATAGCACCGGGAGGAATGGGCAGATTTCACAGATGTTTAAGGAGGAGCTATGCAAGAATTGGCCAAATTTCACTGTTAATTAAAGAGAGCATCAGGGACCTCTGGGGAAGTGGAGTTTTGCAAGGCCATCAGTGTCACAATAACCGCTCAAGAAACATCAAAATGTGATGGGAATGTAGAGATGGGTCTGACTAGAGAAAAAAGGTAATTGGGGAAAGTATTTATTTGTGAGGAATAAAGGGCAGAGAAATAAGGAGATTGAAGAGATAGAGGAAGAAAAAGCAGAGGGAAATTGAGAGAAAGAGGGGTAGCAAGAGCCGGTTGAGTGAAAAGAAACTGCTGGTCAGTGGTCATACAACAGCCTTGCTCCTGACCACTGCTGTCTGATCTTCTAATTAAATTCCATTCCTGATTATTTTCTCATTACACTGGTGATCTGTTGTGTGTGAAGGGACAAGATTCGCTAGGAAACTTCAAATTGTATTTATGGTGGGTTGGATGAGAGGAACTCATGTGAGCTGGTTGCCATGAACTGGAGAAAGTGCATGAGAGACATATCCCCTGGTTAGACCATAGGGACCATGGAGGCTGAATGTCTATCTGAAGTGGGTGCCCTAGATCCCTTTGTCTATGGAAAGCTAATGCATGGAGTCAGTGGAGCACAGAGATGATTCTTCTGACTTCAAGTTAGAATATCAGGACTCGATTGCACATTGGTACAGTTGTACCATCAGATGCAATAGTATGATTGTACCCTAAGTTCTGCCAGCACTAGCAGATTGCTCTCCAAGACAAAGAAAGAAGTCTGGAGTAAGTGATTGAAATACCATGTCTTCATTAGCAAAGAGAGAGGACCAACAAAGATCATCTGTTCTTCCTGGCTGGTTCAGAGCTGACCAAAAGCTAAATCTTGGACAAGTTCACCGTGAGCCAGCAATGTGTCCTTGTGGTAAGAAGGCCAACAGTGTCCTGGGTTGGGTGAAGAAGGGAGGTTGAGGGAGGTTCCTCTCCCTCTTTACTCTGCCCTCGTGAGGCTACATCTGGAGTACTGGGTTCAGTTTTGGGCTTCCCAGTTTAAGAGAGACTGGGAACTACTGGGAGAGTCCAGTGAATGCTACAAAGATGCTGAGGACACTGGAGAATCTCTGTGAGGAGGAAAGACTGAGAGACCTGAGGCTGTTTATCCTGGAAAAGAGAAGGTTGAGAGGATCTTATAAATTATAAATATCCAAAGGATGAAGACCACAAGGATGGGGCTGAGCACAGCAACAGGACAAAGGGACACAGGCACAAATGACAACATAGGAGGCTTTACTTGAACTTAAGGTAAAACTCTACTTTTCGGGGACCAGAGCACTGGACCAGGCTGCTCCGAGAGGCTGTAGAGACTTTCAAAACCTACCTGCACAAGCTGATGTAGGCAAACCTGCTTTAGCAGGGGAGTGGGACTAGATGACCTCTCTTCCTACCTCCACCGTTTTGTGATTCTGTCCTTCACTAGGTGCCCGTCTAGGCACGGCCAGACGTAGGTTCTGGAAAATCTCCCACCAGGATCAGATCTTCCTCATTAACTACAAGCTGATGCAATTTCTGAGCACGCAGGGATGTATCTTTTTAAAAATCTCCAGTTTTAGGAAATGGAGAGGGATTGCTTGTGCAGTCCTTGAATCACTGTGGAATAAAGCTCTGCCCACACAGTTAAAAGGTTCTCGTATTTTCAGGCAGGAGCTTGGCTCACTTCTACCTACAAGTTTGCATGATAATGCAATTGTTAGTTATTTTCTCAAGGTTTCCTGTACTTAGATGAAGCTCAGTGAGTTAAAAGAGAATGGTTAATTAGCCAAGCTAATGAGACCAGAGGTCTTCAGTTTCAGTGCAGTGCTAAAGAAGGTTCATTAACAGCAAAAATGCTCATGGAAGGAGCCAACACTAGCAAAAAGGAACAATGAGGAAGAGTCTTAACCCTTAAAGAACCTTTCCTTTTCCATCCAAAGATGGTGACAGACTCACTCTCTGAAGGAGAGCATTAAACAAGGGATGGCTGAGTCTACCATGCTGGAATAGTTTTGACAAAGGATGCTGTGTTTCCCATGGAAAATACAACAGCACTGTTTCAATAGTTCAAATTTTCCCATGGGAAAGGAGGGAGAGGAAGGAACTGCAAGATGCTGGATGCATCAGTTTCTTGTAGAGGTATAGAGAGGACTACATAATTACATCAAATGCCAACAGGAAAGGAAAAAAAAAGGTTTTCCTGTCTCTGAAATTCAGGAAGGGAAGTAGGCAAATCCTTGTGAGCTTCTCACTCTCTACAGCTACCTGAAAGAAGGTTGGAACAAGGTGGGGAGTCAGTCTGTTTTCCCATGTAGCAAGCAATAGAACAAGATTAAATGATCTTAAGTCTCACCAGGAGAGATTTAGGTTGGATATTAGGAACAATTTCTTCACAGAAAGGCCTGGAACAGGCTGCCCAGGGAAGTGGTGAAGCACCCATTTGTGGAGGAATTTAAAAGCCATGTAGACATAGTGCTGAGGAACATGGTTTAGTGGTGACCTGGCAGTGCTGGGTTCAATAGTTGAACTTGATCTTAAAGGTCTCTTCCAAGCAGTGATTCTGTTGAGATCAAGCCCTTTTTGTTGGAATTCACCCCCAGCTCAGAGTTAACAATTTTACATGACATTGTGCAGCAGGAATATATATATATATAT
>WBNM01006344.1:0-87723 GCA_013399055.1 Ramphastos sulfuratus
TATTTTCCAACCAAAATGATTCAATCATTCTAAGAATGGCTAATTTAGCCCTATGTGTATAGAGCAGAAGACTTAGAACATAAAATGCCTACAAGAAGCTTGGACTAACCTCTACCTCTCTTCCCCCACTCAAACTAGAGGACAAAATGACCAGACAAGCTGATGGTACAGTACAAAGATCTACAGGCAATAACCTACATTAGAAGCTGTTTACTGAGTTAATGAAACAACCAGACAAGGAGGCTTCCAGGAAGGCTCTTGTGCTGCAATTACTGAAGCAAGGCTTGCACTCCCAAACGCATTGTTTTGATGATCATTTTTCATACTTCCCACTAATGAAGGTTGGACGTTTACCAATGGTATTTTACAGTTACTCTAGAGTACAAAGCTACACTTTCCAAGTGTCCCACATGAGAAAACTGAACAATCACAAGATGCAAATTCTTTGTTTCCAGTCAATTATCCATCATAAAACATCCTCATAAAGATCATAGAAGAGAATCACGGAATCGTTTTGTTTGAAAGAGACCTTTAAGATCATCAAATCCACTTCAACCATTAACCCAGCACTGTCAGGTCACCACTAAAACACGTCCCTCAGCACCACATCTGCATAGCTTTTCAACTCCTCCAGGAATGGGGACTCCATCACTGCCTTGAGCAGTCTGGGCCAGGGCTTGATAACCCTTCTGAGGAAGAAATTGTTTCTCAAGTCCAGTCTAAACACCTCCTGACACATTTCATCTTGCTTCTCCTTGTCCTGTTTCTTGTTCCTTGGAAGAACAGACCAACTCCCACCTGGATCCAACCTCCATTTAGGGAGTTGTAGAGAGCCAGAAGGTCTGCCCTCAGTCTCCTTCTCCCAGGCTGAACAACCCCAGTTCCCTCAGCTGCTCTTCACAAGACCTGAGCTCCAGATTTGCTGCTCAATGTCTTTCTTGGAATGAGTGGAAACTGAAGTTTAACACTGCACATCTAAGGGTAAGCTCCACACTATGGTTATACTCTACTAATAAAGTGTATCCAAGCAGAGAAGAGTATGAAGTGTTGATACAAGACAGCACACATTTCTCATCACACATCTCAGGAGCTTGTGAAGTGAAAGTCCAAACTGAAGCCAGAAGCTATGCAACTTTAGGTGAAAACCTAATTATAAAATTCAAGTCAGAAAAGCAAATAATGCAAGAATTTCTGTTAAAAAGCAAATCCCACAAAAGTATTTCAATCCTTGCAACTGTAGACAAGAAAAATTATGAGCTCCACAGTAAGAGCCTTCCCTCATGCAAATAAACCAGTACCTCATCACATCCTCCTAGAGTAATCATTAGAGCATAGAAAAGCAGAAGTCTTTACCGTTTCATCGTTGCATATTGAGTGGATTTGGGTGCCAAACATGACTGCAGTGAAAGTGAGAAACAGAAAACCCTCAAGGCACAAGAAGATCATCAGGATCACAGTTACAGGTGGGGAGAAGTCACTGCATTCTGCAAAAACCATATATGTAAATAAATCAATACAACCTACAGAGTGTGCTCAAACTGAGACATCTTCTCTGCAACAAACAGCAATAAAAAGGTAAATATCTGACACTTAAAGTAAGATTTCACAATTAACACAAACTTTTCACTTCCAGCACTGTAGCAGCTTAATTTGCTGCCCAAATAAAGACCTTTAAGGAAGTAACCTTTTTGGCTTCCTACAAAGCACACAGTACTACATTTCTGCAATCCTGCTGCAGTATTTCAAGGGCATCAGATAAATGATTGCACAGGAGACAATTTCAGTACTCAGACCTGCACAAATATAAAGGTGAGAGCAGTCTGATGTTTCATGCATGACAAATGCTGTAAAACCCATCACCACTGTCAGCTCTGACTTGGTAGTTAATCCAGATACTCCATTTTGCTGTGATTGCTGTATTATGTTTTTTTAATACATCACACAAAGTAATCAGGTTCTAACTTCCACTTAAGAGCCAGAGCTCTGGAAATCCTCTGATCAACTAATTAACAAAATTACAGTTAAACAGAGAAGAAATGGAATAGCACATGGGAAGCAGAATGTTTCAAGTGAAGAAAAGGACTAAAATTCCACCCATTTAATGGAATATCCATCAAAAACCAGTCCCATGGATTCCCCTGTTACTTCAGGTACCAGGAATAACATACAATCAACCATCTTCTGTCAAAAGTGTAAGATCAGAATAAGCTCTGGCACACGGGAACATTAAGAAATGCAAGTCAGACACAAACAACTGGGGCAGTTCAGGACATTTCTTTTCCACAGGAGCCCCACGGTGGTTCTAGTAACAGAATGAGGGAGAAATTTGTTTAAGTTTCAGCTGTTGTTCACAGAATTGTGGTGGAACACACAAAGCCCAGCTGGCAGTTTCTGGTAATATAGTGCTGAGGCGGTTGAGGGCCAGCTGTTTCCTTCCTATCACTGAGGTAGCAAATTTTTACTATGTGGAAAGGGAGTGAGAATGCCCTTGACAATCACAACTCTTACAGTGAATGACTAAAGGAAAGGAAAAAGAGAGATGGGTAAACAGATAGGAAATATTTTCAGGACCTCACTTTAAAAAGATTGAAGTCCTGTAATCATAGAATCAGTCAGGTTTGGAAGGGACCACAAAGATCACCTAGTTCCAACTCCCCTGCCATGGGCAGGGACACCTTACCCTAGATCAAGCTATTTAGAGCCTCATCCAGCCTGGTTCTAAACCCCTCCAGGGATGGAGCCTCAACCCCCTCCCTGGGCAACCCATTCCAGGCTCTCACCACTCTCATGCTGAAGAACTTCCTCCTCATGTTCAGTCTGAACCTCCCCACCTCCACCTTTGCTCCATTCCCCCTAGTCCTGTCACTACCTGAGAGCCTAAAAAGTCCCTCCCCAGCTTTTTTGTAGGCCCCCTTCAGATACTGGAAGGCCACAAGAAGGTCACCTGGGAGCCTCCTCTTCTCCAGACTGAACACTTCCAACTCTCTCAGTCTGTCTCCACAGTAGCAGTGCTCCAGCCCTCTGAGCATCCTTGTGGCCCTTCTCTGGACACGCTCCAGCATGCCCACATCCCACATAATAGGACTTAAATAGGTGGGATGTTATAACTTTGCCTTAATATCTGTTAGATTATGACACTGAAAGTTAAGTATTTGCTTACCAGTCCACTGCCCTCGGACACAGGAGAAAAACTGAAACCCACACAGTACGAGCGCATGAGCTGAAATTAGGGCTATGTACATCTGGAAATAAGAGAAAGTGCTTACTTTTGACTGCTGCCAGTTTGTAAAGCAGACATTCATTTCAGTTTAATTCAATACAATGATGTAAAAACAAACTCTAATTAAGCCTGAACCTAAAACCGTGGGCAACAATGAAACTTGAAGGATTAGTTCACTAAATTGCAGCTCCACTTCACTAATTGTTACTATGTAAAACACAACAAAATTAAGATAGTTTGAAATAACAGCACTTTGCAGGATTAAAATGACTATGAGCAGAAATAGCTTCCTGCTTGGAGCACATCTTGCACAGAAGGGAAATAAAACAAACACCACAAAACAATACAAGCCATTAGTCAGTACTAAGCACAACCAAAATTGTTACAATCGAGGTAGGTTGGTACTGAGATCAAGCTGCTGCTGCTGTTCACTTACCGTAAACAGAACAAAAAATCTCTGATTCTTCTCCCCCACACAGTTATTCACCCAGGGGCAGTGGTGATCCATCTTTCGAATGCATCGTTTGCAAATACTGAAGGACAAAGGAAAGGAGAGTTCTGTTGAGAAACAACACTTTGTGTTTTGATGTAGAAACAGGAACGGGAGTAGCCAGTGGTCATATGGCGATGTGCTGACATCTTTCCCGACAAAATACAAACACTGATTTCATTTGCATTTCTTTACAGAAACTATTTGCTCAGTTTCAACTCAGCTGCTGTTTGTTGCAAAATTGTGTACATAACATATGGTTCATAAAAGGAAAGTAGTACTACCACAGAATTACAGAATGTTAGAGGCTGGAAGGGACCTCTGGAGATCATCGAGTCCAACCTCTCTGCTAGAGCAGGATCACCTAGGGCAGGCTGCACAGGAATACACCCAGGTGGGTCTGGAATCTCTCCAGAGGAGGAGACTCCACAACCTCTCTGGGAAGCCCACTCCAGTGCTCTGTCACCCTCACCGTGAAGAAGCTCCTCCTCATGTTGAGGTGGAACTTCCTGTGTTCCAGCTTATATCTTTGTGCTATCACTGGGCACCACTGAAAAGAGACTGGCAATTTCATCTTGACACTCATCCCTCAAGATATTTATAGATATTAATAAGGTCCCCTCTCTACCTTCTCCTCTCAAGACTGAACAGCCCCAAGCCTCTCACTCTTTCTTCACAGGAAAGATGTTCAAGTTCCCCTTCTCTGTTGGGACTCTCTCCAGCAGATCCCTGTCCCTCTTGAATGTGCTGTCATACTGATTGAGTACACCAAGGAGAAGCTATAACCATTAAGTCTCCACACCATTCCTCATGAAAGCCACTCAATACATACTCAATACACTCATTAATATCAATGTACATCCAAACATACACGATCAAGCAAATCATTCACTCGTTTCACACACTTGTGGCACTGAACAAGCAAAGCTTCAGTTCTTTCTAGATTCAGTATTTTAAAAATCCCTTCCCTTCTGGAAAAGATTTCTTAGACAAAGTAATTATATCAAATTTACAGACTTTCAAACTGTAAATTCAATTTGTGAATCAAAAAAGAAAGAAAAAAAGGCACATTTTCAAGACAGAAATTGTCACTCTTGAGGCTTCAACTGCCCATACAATTCTAAAGAGAGGCATACAAAGCTGAACAGCAGCTTACAAGGTCACACCTTGCCTCCTCAACATAAACAAAAGCATTGCAACTGTAAGCAGCAGAAATTCTTTGCCTGCTTATCAATGAATACTTAAACGTTGTTCTTTGCTAGTTCTGCAACTAATTGTTTAGCTTTGGCCCAGTTTTGATTCAAGGTTATTTCCAGAAAGCAAAGTCAGGTATTTCAGTAACTCCATTTGACATCTGCCATAGCATCAGAGGGTTCACTCCTCTTATATTCAGGTCCATCTGTAGCCAAACATGAACATTTATGCATGAGAAACACACCACTTCCAGCATGTGTTGAAGTTCTTCCATAAATCAATACTTTAAATAATGCTGATATTTCATTTTCCTAGCTTACTACTTCAGATAGCCACACACTCCAAATGTTCTAGGTTTTCCTGCAGAACAGCCAAATACTAAGAATTTTAATTTCAGACTAAAAAAATGCAGGCACTGTTATTAAAAACCCTTTAGTTTTCAGGTATTCTCATTTGTGTATGGTATTTGTGTGCTGTGGTGAAAAGACACGAAGTAGAGTTAAATTGTTGTCACTAGAATGAAGAAAGGGGACCTATGTGGGAAAAAAACCAAAACACAACAATGCTCCAAGGCACAAAATAATTTCTAAGTCATCACATAAGCATGATCATGAGGTGATTCAGCAGAATATACTCCTGTGCAAGTTATATGAAGGAATCACAAGTCTCCCACTGCTTGTGTGAAGCTCCCTTTGCCCTGAGCTATCATAACCCAGACCCTACATTCCCACTGCCTCTTGTTTTGTGGACATGAAAGATGATTCATCCTCTGATGCAAATTACTCTTTAAATAGAGCCAGTTACGTATGAAAACTCCAGCACCATAACTAAACACTGAAATAATTATTTGGTGAAGAAACAAAGAGAAGGCATTTAGAAAGCTCTCCAAAAGACTCATTACATTCTGCTGCCTCTTAAATTCAGCCTCTAGGTAAGCTCACCTCTCACAGAGCTTGGGAAATAACTCCAGTTACCACACTCATGCAAGTTTCCTAATGTAACACAGAATATTTCCTTTCACTCTAAAGAGAGTATTACTGTGAATTGCTGAGTAAAATCATATCCAGACTCAATCAAGACCAACACTGGAGAATGTGAGGTGGGTAGGACTTATATTTGCTCATTCAGTATTTCTCACAAGCCCACACAGAGCTCTTCAAGACATCAGATGTCTGGAACATTGCCTTCATTTCTAATCTCACCCCACAATTCACCAAACACTTCCAGCCAGCACACTCACAGCAGTGCTTAAAGCAGTAGTTCTGCCTTCTTCCTACCCCTGTTACTTGTATTCTAGTCCTTCCTCTGTCCAAGCACAGATGTTTGGGTGGCATGAGTTTGGGGAAGTCACTCCACTAGCTGGAACCTGGGTCATTTCACATGAATGCTCATGCAAGAGGAAAAGAGCAGTATGGTAGTGAGAACAAGCAGCTCTGGACAAAGGAAAGTCTTCTGCAGCTTGCCAGTGATGCTGAATGCACCCAGGCAACTGCAGGTGCAATTACATTCTGAATGCCAAAGATAACACTGAGAAAGACACAGTTAATGGCTTAAGAGAAACAGGTCTAGATAACAGAAATTCATAAACATCTCAGTGGTTTCATTATGAGTAACAGTTTTCCCCCACACAAATGCAGGCACCCAGAATAGTCTAGAGATAATGACAGCTCTGTTCCTTCGGTGGGAAGCCTCTTCCTTATACTGAAAATGTTAACTGCTTAGTAAATTCTCCCTTTACTTTTAGCTGTAAATAAAAGTTTTTTTTGTTCTTCTCTCAATCACTGAAGTGTATTATGAAATTACTTTTCCTCCTGCTCAGAACTTCTGCTGCAGTGTTGCACAACAATTTTCATAACTACATTGTAAGAGTCTCTTCTGTTAATAATTTACTACTCTAAACATGCACTGTGGCTTTTAGTGTTAAGTATTTCCCAACAGGAACCAACTTCAATTTCCATATTCAAGTCTCTTCTATCAGCAAATTGCCACTGTGGCTACTTGAGACTATACCATCCTTTTGATGTCCTTAGAATAGGTTTGGAAACCAATAAAAAGTTGCCAGTATAATAAAAGAAATCTTTCTCTTAGTGCTAAATCTATGGCAAAGAATTGGATTCTGGTAGCTCGTTTCCAGTCCATGCACCTGACTGTGCAATATGTATTCAACATTCAGGACACTGCAAAACAATTATTTGTTTCATTAAAGAAAAGCCAGTGGTAACTACTAGTAGTACATGAAGTATGAGTAACAGAACCAAAGACAATCAAAACAGATATCCAACTGCTGAGAAAAACATAACAGTGGGTTCACAAAAGGGAAACACACTCTGACTTTCAGATGCTCTGTGAAGTCACTATGCAAGCACCAAAATGCATCCTTTGTCCTTGTGTGGAACATCTCACAGTATATTTTATCAAGGCATAAAAAGCAAAGCAATTCACAAGACATGTGAAGGCAGATCCCTAAAGCAGTGGTTAGGGAAAAAAACCACTATGAAAGCAGCACAGATTTCCTTCACTGCAGACACTACCCATTCTTGCTCTGCTGTAATAATAAATGTCACTCAAATTCTTGCTCTAAACAATGTATTTGAAGTCTCTAATTAATTTGTTGCCATTCTTCTTCCACAAAGAAATACTTTCCCCATCAGCACCACCTTAACTGGGACCAGAGGTTACTGTAATACCCAAGGTCAGAGTGCCTGCTGAGGATGATAGTTCAGATGCACCCAAGGGATTCTGCAGGGCTGGTCTGAAAGCTATAAAGTTGTTAGCTCCAGGTCTAACAGGTAAGCATTGTCCACACTGAGTTGTGCAACTGTATGGGCTCTAGACTTTCCAATAGCCCAGCTTTTTTGCAATCAGCATAAGTTTATGCATAACTTTATGCAAGGTTCAGCCTAAGATGTCTTCATTTAATGCTACTTTCCAATTAATAAATCCTACCAAGACTGAAAATATGATAAACACTTTACAAAGATACCTGCAAAGTCTCTGTAGGAACCAGTCTAAATCTGAGATGAGAAGATTAGCAAGATCTACACTCAGCACAGGCTCTCAGGTGTCCCTGTACATTCCGTGAACATGCTGCCAGGACATCTGAGCAGACTGCAAAAAGCTCATTTGGATCCCCAGAGATGAACAGCTTATGTTCTGCTGCAGGAAAGCAGCTGCCCTGCTTCCAGCCCCAGGCCACTGTGCAATCAGGACAGCTCATGTTCATCTAACACTTTGCCAAAGCTAATACGGTCAGCCAGAACCAGCTCATTGCACATGAAGGCAGGCTTGGTACCTGCATCCACACAAGAGCTAACCCACAATATAGATAAACTCACTGAAGGTAATTCCATACTTGACTATTTATGCATGAAACTTCTCCCTTCACACTCCAGATACAAAAACCCACTCACATCTGAGAGAAGAACAAGGTCCCAGTGCCAAGGCTGAGTATTTATAATGGAAATAGCTCCTCAGCTATAACTTTCACACAGTTAAGTGACACACACCGAGACATTTAATTTAGAAACCACAAATTTACAGAATAATTTGAGTGTCCTGACAAGACTTCACTGTTCCTTTGATGGGCACTAGCTCACAGACTTGAATTTCATACACCACACAATTCAATACACATCACTCCTCACACCTAGAGAGAGCCACCAGAAACATTTACATATTTATGTAAGTCTTGATTATGCAGGCATATCTATTTTCAACTCTCACACAATACACATTACAAATGCATATCCACAGTGCCTAAAAATTCAAAAGATTGAGAATTAATTAAAAAGGGATGCATTTACTATCTCTTCCATACCATGTTTAGTTCACATTATCATCACTTCTGTCCTTATTAAAATGAATCTTCATTAAGCAGAAGTGCATTTAAACAATTATACACACAGCTTTGGGAAAATCATCTGCCAATTCACATCTAACTTCAAATGTCACACTACGAAGACAAGAAGACACAAATTAAAGTGACAGTTTCAAAGTAATCTGTATTTTCTTAATTTAAGATTGTAGGAGTCATTTCCTAAATCAGCTTCCATCAGAAATGTCCTTGAGATTCATTCCTTTGCCCTCCATGGGCACAACAATTAGAATGATGCAGAGGAAAAAAATATTCACAGCTCAAAATGTATTTAAGACACCACAGTATGATTATGTTTAAAAACTGTTGAGTCTTTGCCTCTTCCCCATTTCCACATTCATTTTTGTCCACAATATATTTACAAAATACTCAGCAGTGCCTGAATTTGAAAGTTTATTGCATATCAAAACAAATTCATGGGACAAACCCCACAAATATCAGAGTCATTATTCCAAGGCTGTTTGAAGAGCATCATGGCCTACCTGCAATGGTGTGCACGTTCAGGTTTGATACTACAGCACTTGGGACATTTGTAGATCACTTCTCCTGGTTTCAATTGCAAATTATCCATATATTCTTTAGTGGCATTTCCTTTGGGTACAGCCCCCTGAAATCATTTCAATTAAAGGAGAGAAAACTTCTTAAAATTGTTCAAGAGCATTTAAAAACACATTTTATAGGCTTCACACCAGTAATCTCAAGACAACTGCTGAAATAAATTCATCTATTCACAGCTAGCTCACCACAAGCCAGAATCATTTCCAAATGAATAAATTACCTCTGCTTGACCTCAAACTCAGCTTCGTTTCAGCACCACTCATCTCTGGCCAAATATTAGCATAATTCTGATAGAGTCTACTGTCACCAGCATACATAAAATGAAGAGGAAGACATCTTTACACTGTAGTTACAAGCACTACAGGTACAACTGAGTAGAGCAACTGAGAAGTTAGTCTAAATGAGCACTACTGAAAGCAGCACACAATTGTGATGTCTGGTTATTAGCCCAAGCCATCCAAAAAATTAGAAACAACTACTTGAATTATTTTATTTCAACCCCCTGAATCCAAGATTTAGCCACCTGCCCAATGTAGACAAGTTTTTGAGAACCAACAGTCATCTTTTTTTCTTTTATACTTAAACTTTTAGCTTGGACACTACCAGAATGAACCACCATTGGCTTCTTTATCCTACATCTAGCGTGCTCTGCTGCCTTCTGCTGCTGTGAAAGTTTGAGTGGCTACATGGTAAATGGTTGAAGGAACCAATCCAGAAATAAAAAAATAACCTATCAGGAAAAGAAATTATAGTTTAGTGATTAGTTCTCTGAGCTATTCACCACAGAGCTGCACCAGAGACTGAAGATGATGAATGGACAGGAATATTAGACAGGATTGCTTCTTCCAGTAACAGTATTAATTTAGAGCCTCATGAGATTAGAATTTAGATTTGTAAGAAGAAAATAATGGGCAGTGCCACTGTTACCTTGCTTATTTACAGAGATAAAGGCCTATCTGTGGCAGGAAGTGATTGTAAAATAAACTGTGTTGTGAAATCAAAGTGCAATGATCTTTCCAAATCAGCACCTTCAGGCTAGCACTTCGCGCAGGGATAACCTTCTCCAGGTTGTACAAAATCTTTTGCAACATTCTGTAATTATTTCTCATTGTAAAGAAGTTCACTGGCAACATCAGCACTCTACACAGACACCTTAAGGAAGTTTTGGGGAAAGGATTAAGAAACCAGTAGGCACTTCAGTTTCAATTGCAAAACATTTCTCTACTTAAGCACCAAGTTTTTGTTGCCTGTGGACATAACAATCCTGTGCTTGTATTGCTCAAGACATAGCCCAAGTTGTGCCCTAGATGGACTCTCTGGCTAAGTGGTGCTTCAAACTTGAGGCAGCTGGCCTTTGGAGAGGCACAAACCAAAAGAGTTTCTTAAACATTCTTCTGTTTTATTTCTGAAGTGGTTTCTGTAACAAAAAATGTTCTCACTGAAGTTAATTCTTGGGTGTAAACATAGTAAATTATCTCAGAGAAAGCTCCTAAAGCACAAATTTACTTCCTTCCAGGTACATTTATGCTTAAACACATCTTACATTCACCTATGACTACAGCTGGTAAATTCAGCCCATGCTTTTAGCATTTTGCTGCTAAAACCATGCTGTATTTCAAAACATCATTCATAGTCTCTGACGGTCATCGATTCCTTTCAATGAAAAACCTCCTATTTTTGTAGTTATGAGTAAATTTGATTCACATTATGTTTTGAGGCAGTTTACTCCTTTTTCTCCTTCAATCTTAGTTTCTATCACACAGATGTGTCTTCCATTCTGTGAGTCAGCAGGAAAGGAATGGAGAAAAAGCAGTAGTGAATCATCTCAATTTTTATCATGTTCGATCCCTAAACAACCACACAGGTCTAAAATGACACAGTTTCACCAGGCTATATTTTCAACCTATCTATCCTTAAATCATGAACTTTTGAAGCTGTCACAGCTTGTAGAAGTCATAACATTTCATCACTGGGCATGGGCTCAGAAATAAATCAAAGATCTGGAAAACCATTAACTGCAACACCCTATTGTTTTTTTTTAAACACTTCCATAGCTTCTATGATCCCATGTCACTATCTCAAAAACCTGCAGGAAATAGATGTTTCTCCTCTCACCTCTCTCTCCCCAGATTTATTTCCTCAAGAGAGTAATAGATTTTAGTACAAAATAAAGTATTTCATCTCTTGAGCTCTTGAAGAGTAAAAGGCCTAAGAAATGAGTATTTACACTGTGTAAGTTCAGCTTAAATCCCCTTTCCCATTGACTCCAAACACCTAAACACAATAATCCACGATTCACACAGTTCATTCTTTTTACCACTAGTGACTGAGGTTTTTCCTCATGTCTACCTCTGAAAATTCTTTCATGTGCCATAAATGAAAGATAAATTTCAAATTATAAGACAGGGTGAAGCAAAAACTTCTTAGGAAGTTTTGAAAATACATCTGGCAAAAAACCCAAACAAAGTTAGGACAGAAAAGATTAAAGCTTAATGAGGCTCACTTTATTACTAATGAAGTTTATTAACCTGGGTTAGTATTTTTCAAATAAACTGTGTTTCTCATGAGCCCATCTCTCCCTTTATAAATGAATTTTATATTGTCTGCTCCTTAAGTAAAAAATTATTTATGGTTTCCTTAACAGAACAACAGGAAAAGCACAGATCCAAAACCCTCAAGAAGAAGGGATGGTATCTAACACTGCTTTTCCTAGCGGTAGAAGACTGACAACACATCTCCAAGTTTCTCTGCAGATGGTGAGGTACAGGAGAGAAAATCCAAGGTCAAGGAAGGATTGTATACTTACTGGATCAGTTAACATAGTTCTCAGATGCGATGACAAAGCTAGCACTGCCAAGCAGTTAAAGAGAACGCCGTTGATCACAGAGTACCAAAAGTCTTTGGAAGGCAGCAACATGACAAAAGTCACTACGAAGTCTGCATAGACGACCAGAAGCCATGTCATTATGGCACAGACCATACCACAGCCATCTCGGATGAACCAAACCCTCTCTGCCATGTCAGCCTCCGAGGAAGAGGAATCGTAGCTGTCATTTTCAGCAAGAAGTGGATGGTGCTCAACATCGCGGAACCTGTGCCCTGATGACTGCATGGTTTTCTGGCCTTGCCCTGCAGGAAGCAAAGGTACCATTAGGAAACTGGAAATGCAGATGGCTCTCCTTTCTTATTTCTGGAAAATTAAATATATCCAAGTTCAAAACAGATTACTGAGATTTATTTTATCAAAACCTGAACAAGTCTATGGCTACATAAAGGTGAACGATTTCTGTCAACAAGAAATAGTCACCTACAAAGTTTCCTCCACGATTTTGTCAACCTTTTACTGAGTTTTATAATTATCTCATTTTTTTTTAATCAATCATTGTATTGGGTTTGTGTTTTGGTAGTAGCAGGGCCACAGGGGTGGCTTCTGCCAGAAGCTGTTAGAAGGTTCCCCCACATCCAACAGAGTCAATGCCAACTGGCTCCAAGATGGACCTGCCACTGGCCAAGGCTGAGGCCATCAGCAATGGTGGCAGCACCTTTGAGATAACATATTTAAGAAAGAAGGAAAAAATTCTTGTGCAACTGCAGATGGAAAGAGGAATGATGAATGACAGTATGTGAAAGAAACAGTTCTGCAGAGACCAAGGTCAGTGAATAAGGAGCAGGAGGTGCTCCAGGCACTGGAGTAGAGGTTCTCCTGCAGCCTATGGTGAAGCAGATTGTACCTCTGCAACTTCTGGAGGTTCACAGTGGAGCAGATATCTACCTGCAGCCCATGGAGGACCCAACACCAGAGTACATGGATGCACAAAGGAGGCTGTGACCCTGCAGGAAACCCATGCTGAAACAGGCTGCTGCCAAGATCCATGGACAGATGGGAGCTCATGCTTGCAGGTTTGCTGGCAGGACTTCTTACACTGTGGGGAACTCCTGCTGGAGCAGTTTGTTCCTGAAGGACTACACACAGAATGGCAGCAGTTGGAAGGGACCTCTGGAGATCATTTAGTCTAACCCTCCTACTAATATGGGTATGCCTAGAGCAGGTTGCACAGCAACATATCCAGGTGGGTTTTGAAAGTCTCCACAGAAGACCTCATACTATGGAAAGAAACTGCTGGAGTGGAACTGCTGGAGCAGTTCAAGAAGGAATGCACTAGAGAAGTTAATGGAGGAAAAGTATAAGGAGTCCTCCCCCTGAGGGGGAAGGAGTTGCACAGACAAGGTATGATGAACTGACTGCAACATCCATTTCCCATTCCCCTCTGCTGCTTTGGCAGGAGGAAGTGGAGAGTTTGAGAGTAAAATCAAGTCCAGGGAGAAGACGGTGTTTTAACATATGGGGTTTATTTCTCATTATCCTACCCTGGCTCGATTGGTAGTAAATTAATTTTCCCCATGCTGAGTCTGTTTTGCCCATGACAGTAATTGGTGAATGATCTCTCTCTGCCCTTATCTTGACCCACAAACCTT
This sequence comes from Ramphastos sulfuratus, assembly GCA_013399055.1. Lineage (NCBI taxonomy): Eukaryota > Metazoa > Chordata > Aves > Piciformes > Ramphastidae > Ramphastos > Ramphastos sulfuratus. The sequence continues at coordinate 13,813 of WBNM01006344.1, forward strand.
TTGTTATATTTTCTCTCCCCTGACCAGCTTAGAAAGGTAGCAATCAAGCAGATTTGGTGGGCATCTGGCATCCAGCCAGGGTCAGCCCATCATAATCATGCAACTTCAATGCCTGACAAAGGGATTTTAGAACAGTGTCGTTTCCATCTTGCTGTGCACATAAACCATTCTTCCTCTTTAGTTAAAAATGCAACACCTTTCTCTTATCTCAAACTACAATGACAAAGCCTTCATTAAATTACAGCTCCTGTCTCCCAGAAAACAGCAAGTCAGCGCACCAGACTTTTGACTTTTCATACTGCTCCAGCATCTCAATAATGAGCAGAAGTTAAAGCCAGAATGGCAAGAAAGCTGTTCTAGCATATTGTCCACAGCAAAAACACACCACAGCAAGTTAGAAGGCAGTTACACTTGTTGACAAAAGTGCTATTGTGTTGAAAAACCCACAAACCTGTCGCAAAAATATACTGGACAACTTACAAAATGGTCCCAGATCAGGCCAAACTTAAGGGAAACAAATGGTAGTGGTTAAACTAGCATGGCAATGGTTTACAGAAGTCAGCTTTTCAAAGAACACATTAATTTAATTCCATCAAAACTCTTTTAGGGCTTTGTTGCCATTCCAACACGGAACAAAAACAAGCTTTGAAACCTTAATAGCTTTCATAAAAACAGAATTATTTTCCAGACATCTCTAACAAGCAAAGATACAGGAGAACTGAAGTGCTAGCAACAAACAGGAGAGAAATGAAAGCTTAAACATTATGCATCAAGAACAGACAGCTACTTTAAAAGTATACAGTGTTCTAAAATTCATATTGATTCATGCTATCAGAGGCCATGCCTGAGAGAAACTTGAAAGCATTTCTATTGATTGATGACAGCCACATAGAAGTCTCTGGTTTTTCCCCTTATTAATGCGAGCCTTATATACAAACTATGGCACTTCAATTTACATCCCAAGAACCTTGAATATAGGATCACTTTGTTAGTCTAAAATGGTTGAAGTGGCCATTACCACGTAGAAAGACTCATCCTGGGATAGTTTTTGTATTTCTAAACTCTAGAAAGCTCTCAGTCCTATTTACCAGGAATCAGATAAACATTTCCTGTCCAGTTAATCTTTCTGATCCTTAAACCTTAATGCCAGAATTAAGGCAGGAATAATCCAAGAGACTAAAACTGAAAGCAAGCATGTGCAGACTGCAGTGTAGAGATCCCAGAGCAACACCGAAAATAGCTCAGATACTCATAGGATACAGTTAGTGTGGGCTACTTTCTATGGCTGCAAAACACACCTGAAATACAGCTCTGGTACTTGGATCTAAGCATTAACAATGCAATATTACAATTCCTAGCAGTCACACTGCCTTTTCTGTCTATAAGTTGGGGTTTTTGGTTTGCTTCTGCAACATAAAAGTCCACCCTCTTATCAGAACACAGCTACTAAGACATGGATGAAAGTAGTCACATATTAGAAAAATACATCAGAAAAGAATAAACTTTACCTCCCTTAAAATCAATTCAAGCTTAACTTTACCTAGATAAAGGTTCTTTTCAGCCTCTAAGTTATCCTAATCTTTCTGTATGTTTGCAGTTAAAATTACAACCTATGCCAATTCATTTCAAGAGCACTTTGGGACACCAACCACTCCCTGTCATCAAGACTTGTCAAAGAAAATTCCAGTTTCATGGAGCCTGCATAAATAGCAGCTGGAATATGAAGATAATGAGGCAAATGAGCTATTATTTCATTCAAACTGGGCATATAAAGCTTCTAAGACACATTATTGTCTAATAATTTTCTCTCTCAAAAAAGGCCCAGAAAAAAAAAGGCCATACAATAAGCTTTAAACTAAGCCTTGAAGTATATGAAGAGCTGACAGGCAAAGTTATCACACACACAAAACACCTCACAAAATGCTCCAAATAGCCAAACTTCTAAAGAAGTAAGTGGCGGCACTGCAGAAACAGTCAAATGCAGTGCACTCACATGCCAGTACTTAGTTGAAGCATTTTTTCACCGGCAAATTCCAGTTTTGTAAACTCACATTTAAGATAAATTTAACCAACTTCACAATGGCAAAGTACCAGCTTTTTCTATTTTATTTTTAGTACTTTTCCCCCCAATTTTATCTTTTTAAGTAATTTGGAACTTTTTTTCCCAAGAAAATGTCTGTTTTTTCCCCACCAAAGCACTGTTTAGAAACCCTACTCCTTTCCGCACAGAGAGGAATCAATGAATCAAAACTAATCTCCCTATTCTGTAACTCCTTATAGAATCCAAACATGGAATTCTTTCCAGCTAAGGTGCAACACTTCAGCAGAAATACACAACTAGTTTTCAATCAAGGCAAGTTTTCAGTTGCTCAAATCAACAAGTTCTCTTAAGTAAGAACAGACAGCAAGATTCTGGAAAAAAAAAAAAAAAATCAGTATTTGTCTACGTCAAGAATCTGAGACCAATTGTGCAAGAAACCCCTTTGACGTACAAATGAAGTGTCATAAAATTACTGTTTTAGTTTTGCTTAACTGCATCAGAGACAAGAAAGAAATTTCTTAGGACAACAGAATAAAGCACAACACATACCTCACAAACGTTTTGTATGCTATTCTGACATCATGTCCTTCCTTTGGGCTATCCCAGGCTATTCACATAGTCATATCTGATGTAATCTGAAAAGACATCAATGAGCTGATTAGCAAAGCCCTCTTGATTCATCAAGAAAATAGTGTTAATGACAAATGATATTCATAGACAGTGGTACTTTGAAATACACTGAATGTACTTCGGCAAACAGGCTTCTGTCCAACAGGTAAAAACTTTCAGATTAAGCTATCAAAGAACAAACTAAAAAAACCTCTATAAACAGTGTTTCAAGGAAAAATTTATCTGTCTTGCTAATTGTCGACTTGCTAGAGGGCAAGGATGCCATCCAGAGGGACCTGGACAGGCTGAAGAGGTGGGCCCAAGCCCACCTCATGAAATTCAACAAGGCCAAGTGTAAGGTCCTGCACCTGGGTAGGCACAATCCCAAGCACAAATCCAGGCTGGGTGGTGAATGGCTGAGAGCAGCCCTGAGGAAAAGGACCTGGGGGTCTGGGTTGATGAAAAGCTCAACATGAGCCTGCAGTGTGCGCATGCAGCCCAGACAGCAATCAANGTTTAGCACTACAAACTCATGTATGCAAAGACCTGCTTCTTCTTGCTGTTTGCTACTCCTCTATGACTAAGAAATATGCAAAAATATGGAAAAAAAAATATGACTCAGAGTATGAAAAAAATAATCATCTTACTTGACTGTCTTCGTATCTTAGAGCAAGGTTTTTGGTAGCAGGTTATTAATAACAGACTTTGCCACTATTTTTATAATTATAAGACCAGGTAGGAATAAACTATTTTAACTCTAATTACTAGACCAAGCAATGGCTAATTTCTAATACAGCAGCTACTCATTCCAGAATCTGCAAAGAAAACTAAATGGCTCACAACTATGCCAAAGGGAATACACACCTAGAAAGTTGTCCTTGCTAGAATTCCTCCATACAGGTAAATAATTACCATGCAACTTAAGATACTGAAATACAAGCTTAAGCTGTTCTAACTATGTTTCATTTGACAATACAAATGTCCCATTGTCTTGGATCACATTCCCTCCTTTTCACAAGGACAAAATACTCAAATCCAACACATTGTGCAAAGTGAGCATCAGTCGATTTAGAAGTGTAGAATATTTCTCTTTTCATAATGAAAGAATAGGAGGAGGAATTCGTTTTTCTTAAAAAAACCCAGGTACTTCAAAGCTTGAAAATGCTTTGAAGCTTCTGGAAAACACCACATGGCATTTCGAGTAGGACTACAGCATCAAACCTTGAGTTAGATTTCTATTTGGAGAAGAGAACAGAAGAGGTGTGGGCCTGACTTTCTGTCTAGAAAAGTTAGCAATCACACACATGCTACACAGAAAGCACTGCTGTATTTGGTGTCTGGAAAACTGAGGTTGCACCCCTTCAAGGTAACATTGATCACCCTTCTGCTCCCTCATCCAGTCCTGCTGCTCCCTTATCAAGTCCTTCTGCTGCAAACTATAATGTCTGGCAATTAAATCCCCAATTTTCTGGCTTTGTTTTACACAGTACAGGATTAAATGGTTTATTTGGAGTAGGTATTTCGACTCTATGTGTGATTAAAGTTGGCTAAGAAAGCACTTATAATTAGTTCTTCAGCTATCTTATTTACTAGTATTTAAAATAAGCTTTGTGATGTGGAAGCCTCACTCTGTTTGTTGAAAGGTTTGTTTAAATTATTTTGAGATTACTGTAAGGATTCTGACATTTAATTGCTATCAAAAAAACAAGGCCACTTACTTGTAAAAGGAAAGCTTCTGAAATTAGCTTGTTACAAAAAAATATTCCCAATACAACACTACTGATGGTGTTCTTCAGTACACACTTTTTAGTTCTCCTGGGGAATTAGATCAGTGCAGACTTCCCCTGAAAATGAGAAGCCTCTTATCTTATATAAACACATTCATATATTCAATTGCAAGCCTAAAAGGTAATGTGAGTTCTTATTATGCAGACATAACTGCATGAAGCCACTGATTGCTTTCTGTTTTGCTTTACTAATAGCTTTTATACTTCTGTTAAACAAGTTTTCACAATATTGTGAAATCCACAATCATTAAGTTGTCAGTGGCATGGCATTTCATGGAAGCTAAGTAGAAACACACAAGAAGCTAGGTTGAGTGTTATCAGTTAATTTGCAACGTCATCCACCCGCTCTCTGAGTGGAAGGTGACAAAAGAAGATGACATGCAAAGCCTCTGCAGGTGAGACATTAAAGTCAGAGTAATCATTTCAAGTTGCTAACAGAGAACTAATTGACAAGACAGTGACATGATTCGTTCAGTCAGCTCTCTATTCCTAAACGCACTTCTGTGCAAAACTGCAGCGTTTATCGTAGCCTCATCAGTTATTTGTTTAGGTGGAAGTGTCATCACAGTTTAGCTTTGCAAGAATAATAGATTTAGTCATTCTCATGTGCTGTGTCCCCCCACTGCTCTTCCTGCACATTCTCCTCTTCAGCTGCCTACACTATTACCCCCCATCATGGTCTCCTTCAAGGGGAAGAGGATCAGTGCTGGAGCAACAGTACTTAGACTTCATAAAAAGCTAAGCATCCCCACTGAGATGCCCACAGCTTTCTTCTAGACTATTCATTTATTTGCTTCAATGCTTGTCCTAACCCAATTTACATCGAGTCTTTGCTGTATATGTGCTTAAAGCACAAGCCTCCAGTAAAATGACACTTCAATCTCTAACATGCCAAGCAATAATTTTTAAATTGACCTTTAAAAATCTTTATCTATCACTGGAAGATAACACTAAATTATTCAATGCTTCATGCAAAATGTCATCTGTTTGCAAAGGTGATTATATCAAACCTAATCCAATGCTGTTCCACTCTTAGGTGTTATCTGAAATTCTCAGGTTGAGAATATCTCATTGTCTTGCAGCACACTGTTAATGAAGCATTGTTCCAAAATGCAGATATATTACTGAAAGAAAAAAAACCCAAATGATGAAGATACCACATTAGAGAGTCATGATTAACTTATAAAATGACTGTGTCTAAGATGTTTATAGTTTTACAATAGAGCTAAAGAAAATCCACTGCAACAGCAAGCCTCCCTTCTCTAAGTTTACTGGAAGAAGGTTACCAAGGCTATTAAGAAGATGAATGATACCATACAACTGATTGTATCATGAGGCCCCTGCACTGTCAATTAAATTAAAAAGGGCACTAATTAAATTTTTAAAGGGTTAAGCACAATCCTTTCCCCCGCTATTTTTTGAGGAAAAATAAAGGAAAAACACTATTGCAAGAAAACATAGAGATAATAATTCATATACAGGCTAAAATTCATGAGCTTTGAAAGCCCACATCTTTTTTGGTTGCTTTTTCCTTCAAGCTATACACCAGACAGTTCCTAAGACTCCTCATATTTCAGTTACAACACAATAAAGATTAATGTTTTTATTTCAGCACTTCTGGTTGCATTCTGGTAAGTCAATAGCTGTAAGGACACTTACAGATACTGCACATCAGACTAATAATCCTGCAGATCTTACATATGATGGATTTAAATTCTACTTAGAAAGCACTGCACTGGTGGCCAGTCAAAATCACAGAGCTGTAGTCTCATGAAAAGGTTACAGTGTAAACATTAACTTCAACAACTACAAAAAAATTTTAAGTAAACCTGATAGACACACCTACCACTGCAGCCAATTCCACGGACAATTTGGATCATTCACTGCTTACAGATAAACATCCCTCAGATAGTATCTAGATATAACCATGCCCGATTCAGGTGAATAACCTACTTTTTTATGACAGATACATGCAATCCAAACTGCAAAGCCATTTAATAAGTAAACTGTGGTTTGATTCAATGTCTCAGTGACTGATCTAGCTAACAAACTACTCCAATGACCACATCATCCAGTAAGTGCTCAGAAAACTCTTTGGCTCAGCCCCTTCAGTACAAGAAGGAAGTACTCTGCCAGGGCTTCAACTGACCTTTCTCAGCAACCATAACATAAAAGAACAGCCAGAGTAGGAAGTATTCAGAAGAACTAGTCCATCATCAACAACAACAATTTAGCCCTAACAGGCTCAACTTCTGCTATTTCTAATTCCAAAGAGATATGCCAAATTTCAAAGATCTGGAACATATGTAACGGTGCACATAACCCTGGAAGAAAGCACCTTGTGATGGCAAACCATGATACAACCCCAAAATGTTAACAACTGATCCCCAACTGTATCCCCTACCCTCAGCAGCACAGTTTATCTTTCTAAATCCCTGTTGTACCATATTTCTCTGATTAGTTTCCTGTTTATGCCTTGTAGCCCTTTCGTACTCACCCATATCTGCTCTACTGCAGGGATATAGTGACACTTTACAGTGGAAACAAGTAAAAAATATGCTGCTGTTTGTGTGCAAACACCTGGCAACATACTCAACAGACAATTTTCACTAAGTACATACACAGTCAAGTTTGAAGCTATTCTCTTATTACACAGTAAGTACCAGGCCATAGAAAAACACTGGAGTTGTTTAATGGAAACATTAAAGTACATTCTGAGATGTCTGATAAGAGACTTACTCTCCCCACAGATGTGAAGGTCAAAGAAAATGTATTTTATGAGACTTTGCTGCCCAAAATCGAAATACTTTCTAATACACAAAGGGTTAATCGAGCTACAACAGCAAGGACAGCACTTCTGGATTAAAGAACAACTTTACTTGATAGAAGGGCCTGTACACAATCTATCACTGGGCTTTGTATGTTACGTGTTTTGGAACAGAGCCTCAAATTCAATTACATTCCAGAAAGCTAAATGCTTAAACCAGTATTGGTTTTTTTTAATGTGGAAATTGAAAGTTTTCCTACTTTACCAACAGCAATTGGATGAATCACAGTAAATGTAATTTCTACATTTACCAATACATGCTGTATCCTCACACTCAAGTTGAGCATAGTTTGGGTATCTCGTTTACTGACTGCACTGTGGTCTCAGGTTGGCAAGAACATTTTTCTGTCAGATTAAACCTATCTCCACATCCTTCCAGGTTCCAGAAAGTAAGCTAGATCAAAGATCTATCATATCTTTCATAGATCAAAGGTGTAGTATTTTCACCAGCAATTGTCACTATCAATTAAGAGAGCATTCAAGCCCTTGTTTCAATAGTTCCTCATATCAAACACAAATAAAGCCTCACACTTCTTCAACATTCTTTGCCTTCAGTCTTTCAGCTGCTGCGGGAGTCTGTCAATTTACTAGCCTTAAAAGTTCTATGTCTTCATGAAAAGCACAAAAAAAGAAATCCATCAGATATATATGATACAAAATACACCATGTCAGAGCAAAACCAAGAAAGCTTTAAAGAAATGAGAAATATTATCAATTTCTTTTAGCCACAGAGAGCTTTAAGCTATTTAACTTTAATCTAAATCCACTAAAATTTTACATCAGTTTCATCTATTAATGAATCAGTCCCAGCTCTACTTTATCTGTACATTTTCAAAGTCGGAGAGCATCCACTTCAAAAGATCTAATTTAAGTCTGCTAATGTGAACTGCCACAGTGACTTTAACCTAATTATGTCTTTGGCAAAGCGAACGGTTACATGCCTCTAATTCAGCATCCTGATACCACCATACAACCATACAGCAGCACAGAAAATAGCCAACGATTTCCCGATCCTTTTTTTTCACAGCACATATCACATCCGTGCTGCGCTGTACGAAGCTACTCTCTCTTTTTCCAGAGTGTGCACTATTTGCATTCCCGCTTTCTCTAAGGGCCGTTGTTCCCTTCTGGAAGCGAGGAAATGCAGCACCACATAAATCAGCAGAACTCCCCTGAGCAAGTGCAAGGACATGACTGAAGAGGGTGGTGTGGCAAATGATTGCTGTCTCTCCCTCTCCTGTTAGCTTCCCACGGCGACAGCTGGGACTCTACAACACACCCGTGCTGGGACACAGGGACACTTCCATACGCTTGTTTCCATGGCTGCTCACAGACGATCATTGTTATTATTTTTTAAAATAACCTGGTAAGAGGCAGGAGCACAGCCAAGACTTAGGAACATCCCACTAAGAACTGATATCCCACAGAGGCGGGGACGGAGGTTGCCGGGGCGCTCAGCCCTCAGCTCAACCCGCCCCAGAAAAGAACATCTCCGCTAACCTTCCCCGCTCGTCCTTCGCCAAGACTTCGCCGGGACACCAGCATCCTCCCCCGCGGGGCGAGGCCTCTGCGAAACCGCGGGGGGAACACAGGGAAAACCGACGGCCGCCGGGCCCGGGCAACTGGCAGCGAGCACCCCGAGAGGAACCGTCTAGGAGAGGGGAAGGTAACCCGGAGAGGGAATGGAAGTGGATTTACCTCAGCGGCGGCGGCCCCGCTGCCCTCTGAGCTGCGGCTGACGCCGTGCTGGCGGCGCGGTGGGGCGAGCCGGGGCCGAGCCCCCGCCGCTGAACTGTCACCGCCGCCGCCACCGTGCCCGTCGCAGGGCGCTCCGCGGAGCCGAAGACTCCCGGAAGCGGGAAGGGCAGCGGCGCAGGAGGCGGAAGCCGGGCAGCGCCGCACTGCGCAGACGCGGCGCCGGGCGGGGCCAGCCCCCGGAAGTTCTGCGCAGGCGCTCACGCATGGAGCGGAGCGCGGCTCGGTGTCCGCATGCGCGCCCCGAGCGGGACGTCCTTGGCAGCAGATGCCCGCTAGGGGGAAGGCCGCCAGGGAGTACCGAGTAACTTGAGCCTGAGGGCCCGAGGCAAGAGCTCGGCACCGTCCCGTGTCAGTTTCGTGCTGGCCTCTACAGCTGGACGGTTTTCCTCTCAGATTTTCAAAGAACCCTGAACTGAGGCTCAGTAGGGTTCTAAGGTCATGCTTCGATCACAGCGGTCACGGAATCACAGAATGGTGTAGGTTGGAAGGGACCTCTGCAGGTCATCTAGTCCAGCCTCCCTGCTAGAGGAGGATCACCCAGAGTAGGTCGCATGGGAGCATGTCCAGTCAGGTTTTGAATGCCTCCAAAGAGGAGAGATTGTACAACCTTCCTGGGCAGCCTTCTCCAGTGCTCTGCCACCCTGAAGAATTCTGAAGACTTTGCCTTTACGCGGAACATAGGTGCCCATTGCCTGTTGTCCAGTCGCTGGACCTCACTGAGAAGGGTCTGGCACTATCCTTTGGACGCTCATCTTTAATGTTGTTAAGTACTAATGAGGTCCCCCTTCAGTCTCCTCAAAGCTAAACAGAACCAGCTCTTAGCAGCCTTTCCTCACAAAGTACATGCTCCAGCCCTCACCATAGTGGCTCTGTGCTGGACCCTGCAGTAGCTCTTTGTCAACAGAGTGGACACAGAGTACTCCAGATGTGGCCTCACTAAGGCAGAGTGGGAGGAGAACATCCTCGCCCTGCTGGCCGCACTCAGCATACCCCAGGATGCTATTGACCTTCGTGGCTGCAAGTGAAGACGTGGGGCCTGCTGACAGTACTGGCAGGGCAGCCTCTGTCCCACACCTGGGCTGTTAACAATGGGGCCCAGCCTTTGGCCTGACAGAAATCACGTTACAGCTTCCCCAGGGACAGCTGGCACCCAAGGCACGGTCCTGTTTCCATCCCTTCAAAGTCTTCATCACCAGCAGCATTGCAATCCAACTTCTGCTGAACTGAACATAGATCCAGTAGACTTCAGTTATTCCATGATGGGGTTTTGCCTTTTGTCTACATACAGTTCATGATGACAGTTCACTATGGTCCCTCATTGTTTCAGGAAGTCTCAGGAGGGTGATTTGGCATCCAAGTCAAGATCCTGTTCTGTGGCCATTTACTATATTAATTTGCTCAAGCTAGGCTTCAACAACTGTAGTTAGACAAATTATTTTATATGGAAATACTACTGCATTCAGAATTTTCCATGGTGTATTAGCAGAAAATTATACTCAGCAGCTTTAAAAATTAGATGCAGAACAACAAACCTTGCAGTGTGTGAGCTGAGGGCACATTTAAAACATGTAAAGATTACAAAGCTGAAGAACAACCAGCACAAATTAGGACAGCTGGGGCATGCTTCTGCATCCTGTTTTTTACTTGTAGCATGAACACCATCTAGTGGGACATGGACAGCAAGTGCTTATGGGGTTGTGTGTGCTGGGAAGTACAACAGCATACAGCTGCCCATATCGCTATGTGTGATTCTACTTTTTTCTTTTCTTCTTCCCGGCCCCCTCCCCCCCNTTGTAGAGAAGGTCTCAAAACTAGACAGAATATTTGAGGTGCAGCCTCAGTGCCGAGTGCATCTATAGACGCCAAATCCAATGAGCTGATCTTTTGCTAAGCTTCCTTCTCCCTCCATGTTTTCCTTTAATATAAGTCCTATGTCAATTATCCATGGCTTTTTTCTCTTGGGCACAAATTTCTGGGGACACAGTGTTGATTCTACTGTGCTTAAACCTTTAGATAAGAAATGTATTGCCTGCTTTGTGCTTTTATATTAGGATGGCCAAAATACGACAGTTACCAAGAAATTACCAAGAAGTCATGCAGTCTGTTGCTTTTTTAAGCAGTAGCAACTAGACAGGACTCTGCATGTTTTCACACCCAGAGGTTTTATACTTCTGCTGCTCCCTCACACGCTTTATTGTGACAGCTTCTAATTCAATAGAAGTTGTTCAGTTGATTTCGGTGGAACTAATGTTTAGTAACTTGTCACCTCGGTGTAACTTAGCACGTTTGCCCACTGGATGGAGCACCTCTGATTTCTGCAGCCCTGGGGCAGGCAAAGTTTTAATCACTCATGATAAGCAAGCAGCAGTATCTCCAGATGCAATACAGGGAGAAAAACTGCATAATCAAGGTAGTTTGACATTTTTTTTTTTAAGAAAAAAGAAATGTCATGTATATGATATGTAAAAATAGAGGCTGAGCCAGGAAATTCTCTCTTAGATGTGATCTTTCCTGAAGTATGACTGGGTCTTGTTCTGCAGATGTGAGACCAACCATTATTTCTGGATGTAGTTCTGAAAATCTGGTTACCTTTGCAGCTCTCTGAAGAAGAGAGAACATAATGCATTTTTCCCCCCTCTTGGCTTTGATTTCTTCAAGAGAGACTGGATAGCTTTGCACAACAAATGCAGTCAGTGCTCACTGCAGTAGTGCAAAGACCTAGAGAATCGGTCTGCACCTCAGCAGTTACCCTTAATCTGAGTTTGCAGGCCCTTGATTTCCAGAAGTGTCAAAGTATTTTTTTTCCCTGATGGAATACAATCCTAACATACCTCTGCCAGGCAGCTGGATTTAAAAGAGGCAGTGCTGTTAAAAGCCTTCCCTATGCAATGAGAAGTTTGATGGTCGATATTGCAGATGATTAAAAGAGCAGGTCAGCAAATTTATGCTAACCAGAAATTCTTCAATTCTTTGCTTTCTGTGTTTTTATCACCATGTATCAGTCACAGGTTCCTCATTTCCTCCTGAACTTAAAAAGAACAAATCAACTCTTTCCTCCCCCACTCCCTTTTTTTTTTTTTTTTTTTTTTGCTAAGCATGTGGAGCAGATCTCAGACTTGTTTTAATATGCACAGCGATGTTTTCTGCCATGCTAAAATCATTACCAGACATGTCAGGACTTTGGTTCTTCTGCAGGTTCCTCTGGTTTGGAACCCATTTATGTAGCAAACAAGACTGCCAAAATAAATTGTTTGCCAGAGATAATTTCAAGTCCTCAAACAAATTACCTAAGAAATGTTGAAACATAATGCTGCATGAAGCAAATTGTTTCCATGCTTCCTGTCCTCATAGGAAGGAATGGAGCTTATCTCTGTTACAGATTCCATAAAGGCAGCCACAATACCTTCAATGGTGCTTTGGTGAGGCTACAGGAGAGTTTTCAAATACTTCACATATCAGAGGAACGTAGGAATTATTCATGCCCTGTTTATCCTGCCCTCAGAAACGCAAATACAGAAATTCAGATGATTGGTGTAAGGACTCCCAACAGTTTGGCAAAGGGCAGTACAGTGGCTTGTGGGTTGCTGTCCTGGTTTGAGTTAGAACAGAACTAATTCTGGTCAGTGATTTGACTTTTCAGGTCATTCTCTTCTAATAACTGCACTTTCTGAAATTAACAGCATGTTTTTGGAGAGTGTCTGTTTCTGGAAGTGATGATGCTGATGTTTGGAGTTAGTACCAAGGGCTGGTGTGCAGGCCAAGGTCACTGCTAAATCTGGTGTCCCACATTGTTGTACATCTGTGAGGAGTAGAAGACAGGACAGGTGATCCTAAGCTGACCAACAAGGGATTCCATTTATGTCATATTCAGTATATAGCTGAAGGATCACCACGGTCAAGCCCCTTCTTCAATGGCCACATCCGAGCACTCTGTTCTGCCTTCAATCCCAATCCATGCGTTCCTGAATCCAGTTCCAGTATCCAGCTCCTGAATCCAGTTCCCATCTGCTGCTGGGTCCTTTTTAGGAATTCCCCAGCACCTGCCCCCAACATCAGTGGTGATAGTGATGTCATTTCCATCTGGGGGTTACTTTGATACTGGTTTGTATTTACTTGTATCTATTCTGTTTTATCATTGTTCTTTTCATTAAAGCTGTTGCATTTTTCTTTCCCAACTCATCTGTTTCTCCCCCTTGTTGCCTTTCTCTTCCCATTTGGGAAGTGAGAAAGGTTCATAGAAAGTGTCTGCCACTTGTATAGTGTCTGCCTCAGCCCTGACCCTTGATAACTGCACTAGTGAAAAAAAATAAAGAGTTTATGAGAACTTCTCATTTGTCAGAGGCCCTTAAATACCAAGAGGTGTAGAGCTGCTGAGGGTTTAATTATGGCAAGTTTGTAAAGTTCCAAAGCTTTGTCTTTTGTGTTGAATTTTCCTCACCATATATTGCTTTGTGCCAATACTGTGTATATATTTTAACAAAAAATAAAAGCTGTTTTTCATAATCCATTGCAGCCTTCCTCTGGACAGAACTGTATTTGCTGTACTGCAGGTGCAGGGTGATAACATTGTAACACAGCTTCTAATTTTAGACTGTTTTTAGTCCCTCCACGACACAATCTGAAGAAAGAAAATAACCTCATTATCTTTCTGGCTCTCTGCCTACTCCAGGTGCTTTACTCTAAGATGTGCCACTTTGATATTAACTGAAGCAATGGCCATTTACAGAAATAAATTTCTGAACCTCATTGTCTTAATCCCTGTGCCTTCTGCTTTTTTGTTTGTTTTTATTTTTTTGCTCCTGCCCTTTTGCTTTTAATTTGATGCCCTCCATGGACAACAATGAAGTGAAACAGAGCAGTTGTGCCTAGTCTCAGAAAAAGGGGGACTTTCTAAAAATAAGGAGGCTTTTTAGGAAGGTGAAAGGAACATCTAAGACACTAGATGCTTTTGAAGGATAGCTAGAAACATGATCATAGAGGCAAAGTAAGTGCACATCAGTGTCAGAAAAGCCTAGCTAAAAGGCAAAAAGAGCAGCAGAGCTAAGGAGGTTATTAAAACCAAGTTGCATTCAGAGAAGAAAACTGAAAGAACCAGAAGCACTGATCTGTTAAACACAAACCACAGCAGAGGTGGCTATAAAACCAGACCAAAGCATAACAATGCGCAATAAATGCTTATTTAAGTAATAGTAGGTCCACTGAGAAGTCTGTGGATCTAACAGGGAGTCCAAACACTCAGAATACAAATAAAAAGCACAGGTTCTAAGAGCCCCATCTCCTTCCAAAGCAAGATCAGCTACACTTCAGCCACTCCTGAGAGGCTTGGATTTATTTCAGTGGAGGGAAATGAGACTAAATGCTTGCTAATTGCAAAAGGAAAAAAAAAAGATCTATTGTACAGCCAGCCAAAAGCCTTCTAAAATATGTTCTCTACAAATGCTACCTACACAAGACACTGAACAGATGCCTCCTGAGATTGATGGGTTTTTTTGGTGCCCTGGATGAAGTGGACTTCCAAGCTTTTTTTCCCTGCCCACTGGCTGGAGATGGTAACAGGAGCAAGCAGAGGATCTGCACTGACAGTTCAATAAACCATGATCCAAAATCTACAATGTCTGAATTGTTCTTCACAGAGAGAGTGATTGGCATTGGAATGGGCTGCCCAGGGAGGTGGTGGAGTCACCCTCCCTGGAGGTGTTCAGGACTGGATGGGGCACTTAGTGCCATGGTCTAGTTGATTGGCTAGGGCTGGGTGATCGGTTGGACTGGATGATCTTGGAGGTCTATTCCAACCCGGCTGATTCTATGATTCAAGTTGCACCAGGGGAGGTTTAGGTTGGATATTAGAGGGAGCTTCTTCACTCAAAGGGTTCTCAAACACTGGAACAGGCTTCTCAGAGAGATGGTTGAATCTCCATCCCTGGAGGTGTTTTAGAAGACACCGAGACGTAGTGCCAAGGGACATGGTTTAGCACCAGACTTTGTAGAGTTAGAGAATAGCTGGACTTGATCTTAAAGCTCTTTTCCAACCAACATCATTCTACAATTCTGTGAACCCCCACAAACTTCATCCTTGGAGAAGAGCAATTGCCCTCGCACCCCTGGATAGCTCCAAGTGGTAGACCCCAAAACCCACTTCTGCACTACCACCCTTAAACCCGACACACCGCCCTGAAACTTGGCCGTGCCTCTCCAGGGAAGTGCCCAAACATGAAGCGCTTCCATACAGGCAACGCGCACCGCGATCAGATTTCCCGAGGGAAAAATGTAAAATAATAGTAATTAAACCCCAAAACCCACCACAACAAAAAACAACCAAAACCCAAACCCAAAAAGCCACAAGTCCAACGCGCCAGAGTGACCTCCGCGCTTCGACGGCCGAGACGAGCCGCTCACGGAAATGACCGCGACCGGCTCCGGGCCACTGCGGCCCCAAGGCGGGGTTTGGCGGCGGCCGGAGGCAGCGCCCAGCTCCGCTCCCGGCGCAGCGGGCCCCGCTCCGCGCCGCCATGCCGGAGCTGCTGGCGCTGCTGGCGGCCGCGCTGCCGCTGGTGCTGCTGGCGGCACGGCGGGTGCTGGCCTCTGTCTCCTGGGTCCCGCTGAAGCGCTGGGCCCTGGGCTGCTTCCTGCTTTTCTACGGCTCCTGGAGGGAGCGAGCGGCCGGCGCAGTTCCCGCGGAGCCACGGCGGCCGCGGCCGCTCCGCCCCGATCCCCACGTGAGTGTCCCGCCGCTTTCCCTGCGACCCCAGGCTTGGGGTCCCTTTCTCCGGAGTCCGCTTTTGTGACACTCCCTCCCCTAGTACCTCTGTCTCCCTCAGCCCTGGCACCCCCTTGTTCCCCTGGGACCCCATCCCTGGCATCCTCTTGCCGCCATCTCTGGAACTCCCGTCTCCTGACACTCCATCCCTGGTATCCCTATCACCCAGCCCCTGGAACCTTCATCCCCTGGGACCCTTGTTCTTCACACAATCCTCGTTCGCCTTGGACCACTACCCCCCTGCACCCATATACCATCTCCATCTGCAAAATGCACATACCTCAGGGATGTGCACCTGTCTGTATCCTCCTGCACAGCAGAACCCTGCATATCCGTGTGACCTTCATCCCTCTGGTACCCCATCTCCTGTATCCTGTGTGCCTGACATCCTCCACCATCCGGTCTGTGAAGCATCAGGACCCCCATTCTTCTTACCTTAAACACATCCCAGTGAGAGCAGGTTGGGATTGCCACCTTGGCTGACCCTTGCAGTGAGAAGGGTTAACTCAGACCAGCTGATGTTGATGGGAAAAGGCAGATTCACTATAGGCCTTTTAGCACACTTAGTGAATCAAGTGTAGTTTTCCAGATATATTTGTCTATTTAAAAACTAATAAGCCCTCTGTCTACAACCTGTACCTTGCCTGTGTTCATGGACTATGCTGTCAAATGCTCACCATGCCTAACTGGGAGATTCAGGTGAGCTTTTCTGTGTTCTTTGGTGAGAAGGGGAAGCAGAGAGGCTGTTGAGACAGGATTTCCCTCCGTTTTCCTTGCCTGACTAAGATGCCAGCTGAATTTTTTGATCCTAAGAAATTTATGTGAAAAATAAACCTCTAGCTAACATTTCCCGGAGCCTTTCAGGAATTCTTATATTATTTAACAAATGTATTGAGGCTTCTGCTTAGCCTTTAAATAAAGAAGCTGTTTTCTGTTGCATTTCCTTTCTACTAATTAAACTGCTGCTTGGAGCGTTTTGAAGTGTTTTTGCAGTCTTGACTGGGTTTGATAGGGCAAGAGTGACACCACCTTCCACATCAGACTGACATCCAGGGTGGTTTGAGGCAAAACCAAGAGGTCTGCTTTCCTCCTTTCCTCTCTGCTCCTCCAGGCAGCAACAGTGGAGCCACCCATACAAAGGAGGTGTAAAAACACATCTGGAAAACAGTTCCAGAAGTGATGTCTATGAATTTTTATGTTGGCATCTAGCAGAATCACTCTAAGTGTATTTCCAGACTCTGTGCCCTCAATACCCTTCCCCTCTCCCCCAGTAACTGTGCACTTAAGGAAAATAATAATCTGGTGGGATTTTTTTTTTTTTGCATTTTACTATGGATAGTTTTCCAGGAGCAGAACTTCATCCATGCCTGAAAATGCATTCCTGAATCTTGATTTCCATGTCCCAGCTTGTAAAAACTTCACTGTGAGCAAGTTCTGCAGAAACACATGAAAATGTATCATCCGAATTTGAAGTTATGAACTTCTCTGCCTAATAGCTTCTAAGATTTTTGGTGTTAAGTGGTCCTACACCAGGCCAACTGCTAATTGATGCTCAAGTGCTGAATTTCCTATGATTTACTATTTTTCTGTTCCATTTTAGTTCTGTTTGCCCTAAGTATTAGTTGTGATGCATACAACTTGGAGCTAGCCATAGAATCAACGTGATTGTAGCTCTGTTTTATCCTCACAGACATCCTTTTTGGGGCCACGTTTCATAAAATTTTGGTCAAGGAAACTTCTTGTTGAAATTAATCATCTTAATTCAGGATAATATTTCACCTTGTCCAAGCCTATCGTGTAATAATTACATTTGCTCTCTGAAACAGCTTCTCCTCTGTTTCCTGTCTGCTTCCTGATGAGGAAATGGGAAAAAAAAAAAGAAAAAGAAAAAGAAAGAAAAACACTTTTGTGCCAGTGTATGCTGTGATTGTTGTTTGACTAAATTATGGGTTGACTAAATGTTGTGGATCTCAGTCACTTTCTGAGCACATGAACTGAGGCTTCACTGCTGCTGGAAAAATTCCCAGGCTGTTTGCCAACTGCCTGCTATTAAATATTAAAAGTGAAAGTAAAATCTGATTCCCGAGAGGAAATCTATGGAAAACAAAGAGTTACTCACCTTCTGCCTCTCTTTTCCCTCCTCCATCTGGAGGTAGGGTCCATTTCCCTTTCTGTTTCCCTAGGCTCTTGATTCGGTTTATTTCACCGGCTTTGCAGAGACCAACAAGACCTTTGTGATTGCTCGCCTCACAAAACGTCCTGATGGGATCTGTGAGATGTGGCTCTTCCTGAGGCTGGATGGAATAGGAGAGTTTGAAGTAAGTGGTGGATATAGGATGGCATTCAAGAGCAGAGTTTAACTCCTACCTTGAACTGTCGGTAGAATTTCAGGCAAAAAAAACTATCACAGAATGGGTGGGGCTAGGAAGGGCCCCATGGAGATCATCTTGCCCAACATTTCTGCTAAAGCAGGGTCATCCAGAGCAGGTTGCCCAGGACTTTGTCCAGGTGAGTTTGAAATCTCTCCAGAGAAGGAGTTTCCACAGCCTCTCCGAGCAGCTTGCTCCAGGGCTCACTCAGCACAGAAGTTTCTCCTCATCTTCAGATAAAATCTCCTGGGTTCCAGTTTGTGCCCATTGTCCCATGTCCTGTCACTGGACACCACTGAAAAGAGTCGCCCCATCCTCTTCCCCCTTGCCATCAGCTATTGATGAGCATTGAGAAGAAGCCCTCTCAGTCTGCTGTTCTCCAGCCTACACAGTGCCAAGTCTCTCAGCTTTTCCTCATCAGAAAAATGCTCCAGTCCCCTCCATTCACTTTTTCCCATGATGTGCACAAAAATGTAGATGTTTCCTTAAAAAACTGCCCTGTGAAATCTCCCAGGAAGAATTTGAGCATTTAGTCTTTCTGACAGTGTGCAGCACATGGTTAATTAGTTACCTTGTATGATTATGATGTTTTTATTCCCCTTTTTAAATGAGTGAACGCTATAAACCCCATTGTGGAATTGGCTTTTTTAAGGAGGAAGAAAAAGTTTTAGGGAGTTAGATGTAATCTGCTTCATTTTTGCTACAAAGGAAAAAATTATTAATCTTATTTTGCCCGTGGAGTTTCTTTTTTTGTTAATAGCTGTCTACATCATAAAGAAGGAGAAAAGATCTGGGATAAATCCCTCTTCACTCAACTCTCTTTGTGTTCACATATTTGTTCACTAAATAGCCATGACCAGAAAAGTAGGAGACATCTTGTTTGCAGAAAATAAAGACAGAGAAGATTTGTTTTTCTAGTAAATGTAATATAATGATACTACCTTGTGGCTTTGTCATTTAGAACTGCCAACCATGTTCAGCATCTTCTTAGATCATTCCCTATAGCAGTATGAGCTCCCTTTTAGAAAGTTGACAGCTTTAGGAAACAGGACATATTTTTCAAAGAGCAGCTGAAGAGTTTTGGGAGCTTTCATGCACTAGAATTATAAATCAGTTTAGAGTTTCATCAAATTCAGTCTAAAAATAAATTTGCCCCCAAAGCCCTGCAACAGCTTGGATGGAAGCTTAACAGTCATGAATGTAAGGAGCTGAGCTCTTGCAGTGGTCTCCCTTCACACAAGTAGTTCACCGGGGCTATCTGAAATAATTGTGTGTTATGTTAAATTCAGGTGGTTTAGATGCAATTCTCCCTCTGTTATAACCAGACAGCAGGTAGAATTGAAAAGCCATTTCAACCAAATGTCTTGCAGAGGACCATCAGAGCAGGAGTTCAGCCACATTGCATCCTCACTATTGAATTAAGCAAATGTTTCCCTGCAATGTCTTTTTAGCACCCACAACATCCGAACATGATGGTGAGTGATGAATCTGAAGAGGTCTGGAGTGGAGGAGGGCTCACTATTGAATACTTAGAGCCCCAGACACGCTGGAAAATAAACTTTGATGGATCACTCAGGTATTGCAGCACTTTCATTTATCTATACACAAAAACAAGGAGTTTTGAGCTCTATCTGGAAATACATTCAACCAACTTGAACCAAAAGCTATCTGATAACAAACACTTATTGATTTGTATGGAATGAAAATCCAGCTAATGATATATAGCATTGCCATTCTACCTTAGCACACAAGAGTGTGATTCTTCAGCAGCATCTCCTGTTGCATCCATTTACTAACATGTAAGAAACATTTTGCTTTTTGTTTAGGAGTGATATAAAATTTCAGTGCTTTGCCTTACAGAAAAGGACCCTACCGACAACAGTGGAGTGAAGTGGAAGGAGAACTTGTACCAGTTAAATTCTCTTTGCAGTAAGTGCTTCACATTTGCTTTGGGAATGTAGAGTGAGTTCTTGGTTAGAGAGTTGGTTATTATTTTCCAGGGGTTGTGAACAACACATGAAGCCTTTGCCTCTGCTTTCTCTTTCTGTTTATGGGCTCTCTGTATCTGGTAAAATGTGAATTTGCTGTTAGAGTAGCACCACATTGCTGAAGTAATGTTTCATTCTCTACCGTGAAGAAAGCCTGAGAAAACTGGGGCTGTTTAGTCTTGAGAAGTGACAGCTGAGAGGGGATCTTATCAATGTCTATAAATATTTGAGGGGTGGGTGTCAAGATGAAGGTGCCAGTCTGTTTTCAGTGGTGCCCAGTGACAGGACAAGAAACAGTGGGTACAAGCTAGAATGCAGGAGGTTTCAGCTCAAGACGAGGAGGCACTTCTTTACTGTGAGGGTGCTGGAGGGCTGAAACAGGCTGTACAGAGAGACTGTGGAATATCCTTCTCTGGGGACTTTCAAAACCCACCTGGATGCATTCCTGTGCAACCTGCCCTAGCTGATCCTGCTTTGGCAGGGGAGGTGGGCTAGATGATCTCTGGAGATCCCTTCCAACTCCTAACATTCTGTGATTCTGTGATTTACCCCTCTGAACAGACTACATGAGAGAAAGCAGCATGCTCTCACTTGGCTCTGCTCTGCCAGCTTCCCTTCCTATGGGATCTGTTGACCCTTGGAGGCTGTTCTTGCTCTTCAGAGTTTCCTTTTCTTTTGTGTGGTTCCTTGGCAAAAATGAGAATTTTTCTGTAATGTTAAAGTACAAAAATTGAGTAACAAGTGCACAACTTGACTTAGTATGAACTGAAAATTAATAATGCCTTTTATTTTTTTACTTTCTTTTCCTAGTTGGGACAACTTCACAGATGTCTTTAATTTTAATGTTGACAGTCACCCCAGCACATTTGTACAGGCTATTGCACAGGAGCCATGGACAGTCGAGTTCTTCCAAAGGGTCAAAAAGTAAGAGACAAGATTAATTTCTTCTGTGGTTAATAGCTATTTTTCTACAGCTCTCTCCAGGGTCTGTCATGTGTTGTTGTAGGTGATTTTAGAAGATGAGTTTAATTGGAAGTGAGCTAATGAAGCACATGGCTCCTATCGGGTATCTCCTGGTTTCATGATTACACCAGACCTGGGAATCTCTAAGGAGGATCCTGCACACAGCATTAGGTCTTCCTGATGTGTGGGTAGAGGGACCTGCTCACAGTTTTAGTCTGTGAAACCTTGAGCATTAGGAATATTTCTTATTCTGTCTTTTTAAATTCCTAACAAGCTGATTTAGGTTGTTTCTAGTTCACAGGATCACAGGATGTTAGGGGTTGGAGGGGACCCAAAGGGATCATCGAGTCCAACCCTCCTGCCAGAGCACGACCATACATTCTAGCTCAGGTCACAGTGGAATGAATTCCAGACAGGCCTTGAAAGTCTCCAAAGAAGACCCCACAACCTCTCTGAGGAACCCATTTCAGTGGTCTGTGTAAAGAAGTTCTCCCTTGTGTTATCACACAGTATCACAGTATAGCAAGGTTGGAAGAGACCTCAAAGNGTTCAATAGTGCAGGTATATCTAAGCAAAGAGCTGAATACAATCACGTGGAAGAAGAGCTAAAGTGGATGTTTTAATTACTACACAAGCTTCAGAGAGCTGAAAACATGGGAGGAAGATAATGAGTTGAGAACATGGGAGGAAAATACAAGTATCAATAGTATGATGTCTAAATAGAAGCAGAAAATTTGTATACCAATACTATGTAGTCTTTGGTGATGATAACTGCTGACTTCTAAGCAGAAGCTTTTTGGTAGTCCAGCAGTTTCTCAAGCAAGGGGCATTTTTACAGCCTGTCAGGATGGGAATTTGTTGCTGTTTCATTCTTAGGTGTCTCATAGACGTCATACAGCAATGCCTGCGAAATGTAAAAACGATTGCTAATGTGTAAAATCTGACATAGCCATGAGCCAGATATTCAGAAACCTTTCCTTACTTTTTTGGGGGATGGTGGTAGTGGTTGTAAGTCTTATCAGATTGTCATTGGGGTTGCCTTAATTTTGCCTTGTTGATTTTGCCTGTTGACTCTTTGCTTTCTCGCAGACAAAGGGGCCAGCATTCCCGACACGAGCAGTGGGGCCAGGCTGTCGGAGAAATTGAGATAAAGCATGAGAAAACTGAACTTTCTCTCAAAGGTGTTCGGAGCCACTCTTATGGTAACAGCACCAGAAATAATTCACTCACTTGGCTGCCTTCATTGTAGCTGGTACGGGCAGGACAGAGGGACTAAAGATTAGCTTGAAAAATAACCAATTGTATGCCTGGGCACGAAGTGAAGATGTTTCAGAGGAAATACCATTACTGTTTTAGGGACAGTTTTAGGAAAAGAACCTTGGGGTCTGGGTTGATCAAAAGCTCAACATGAGCCTGCAGTGTGAGTGCAGCCCAGACAGCAACCGAGTGCTGGGCTGCATCAAGAGAAGTGTGGCCAGCAGGGCAAGGGAGGGGATTCTCCCCCTTTACTCTGCTCTCGTCAGACCCCATCTGGAGTACTGTGTGCAGTTTTGGAGCCCCCAGCACAGGAAGGACATAGAAGTGTTGGAGTGGGTCCAGAGGAGGGCTACGAAGATGATCAGAGGGCTGGAGCAGCTCTGCTATGAGGACANTCTTATCCACCAGTCAGTGGATAGTTCTTTATCTAAAGTTAATGTCAAATCAAGTGCTATTAGTGGACATTTTCCATCAATGGGGATCTTTAAGTAGAGTGATTTTGTTCTTTTTTGCAGGTGTCCGGGACTGGTCTGAGATTTACCGTTATGTCATGATTTTGGCACACTTTGAAGTAGGTATTAACATAACAACGTGCTCCTTAACTGTGGAAATGGAGATGTTTCTGAGCTTGTGAGCTATATTTAAATAACTAGAACTAAGGCATCCACAGTGTGCAATCAGAAGTGCTAACTGATGCCATAATTAGCACACACTGATGTTGGGAGCAGCTCTCAAAAGCAGAACCATGTGTGTAAAAACTGAGATTTTGCTACAGTGGTTGAACCAAAAGTTGTTCTGATAACCTGAAACTGGAGTTTTTGGGTACTTTTTGACATACATTTAAATGGACAGCTTTACAGGACAGGTTCTCAGCTTTTTCAAGTACTCAGCACTCAGCTGAGCTGAGGCAGTGCCACCACATTAATTGAGAGCCTGAGGTATTTGAAGGCATCCTGACCCTTCATGACAGCAGTCGGCAAATATTTCTGCCTGTGCTGAGCTCTAATTCTCTGCTTTGCTGTTGCGGCTGTGCTGGAGGTAAGTCAGCACCGTGGCTGCTGGGAGCACACGGCCTGGGGAAATGCTAAATGCTGGCCTTAGAAGCTGGCATGCAACCCGAACAGATACTCCTGAAAAGGCATTTCCTTTGCCAACACAGGCGTGAAGAAATTGAAACTCTCTGTTATAGGTAGAATTACAGGAGTTAAGACTAAGTTCAGAATGAAAGCTCTTTCCCCAACACAAAAACACACCTTGGAAAATCCCACGTACGTGCAGATCCAGGAGCTGCTGTGATTTAACATAAGCCTGTGTGCCTTTTAGTAAGACTCTGCTTTTGCACTGTAATCTGTGTAATCAGGTGGTAACCTCTCCCTTCATCCTTATTCGGGACTTAAAATGACTGCTGCTCTTCCCCTCCTAATTAAAGGCCATCTGGCTGTTTATTAAGAAGGAATTTAAGTTTATTGCCAACTGAAGTTTGGTGTCCTCATAACGAGTGCTTTACATGTAGAGCTGTTGTGGTAGGCCTAAACAGGCCAAAATAGACTTATACATGTCCTGACTGGCCCGGACATGTTTTTCTGCTCTCCCCGCTTCTGCTATGGGGAGAAGCAACCCTGGGAAGAGGACAAAGAAGCTGGAGCCACTGAGTCTAAGGATTGTGGCCTGCCCAGACATGTTCCCCTGCTCCCACTCCTTCTGTGCTGGGGGAAGCAACCGCGGGAAAGAGGACAAAAGCCCTGGCTGCACCTGAATTGGTCAAACCTGGCAAAGTGCCATCCTGATTGGCTAATCTATGTCCAAAGGCCCATCAGTTTCAGGCTGTACTGATAAAAAGGAATGAGCAGGTAACACAACGTGCTCTCTAATGTTGTATTCATGCCTGCTGCTGATGCCATCACTGCTCTTGCTGCCTCATTGCATCCTAAACTGCCTGGAAATTCCATTGCCTTGAGTTTACCAGGAAAAGGCTCTAAATGCCTGCAGGCAATCGGCCTGCATAGCCAGCGTGACATTGTGCCAAGCCTGCACATGGCATTACATCCTGCCTGCCCTTCTACAAGGCTCCTGCTGAGTCAGGAATCAAGAGGAACCAGGTCAGAGCCTGTGCCAGACTCCAGCTGCCTGGGAAAAGAGCCTGGGAAACTCCAAAGCCTCTGACGGCTTTGAGACCAATGACAGCAACCCCTCCACGTGCTTTGGGTACTGTCCCATAATATTTTGTGAGTAAATACTTAAAGCCTCTTGTAATCACTAATTGCCTTCTGCCACAAGCAGAAAGGAGCTTCCTGTGTCCATCTAGTGGATAAGCAGGATAATGAACCACAAGCGGAATATTGACCACAAGAACCTTCTCTTCCGGTGTAATATTTGCCCTTGCTGGTTACCTCTTAAAGTGTTCCAGTGTTGCCTGTTCCCTGTGTGTATAAGTATCCAAACTGTGCTTTTTGAACCTCATTAATAAGTTTTCTGACGAGATTTAATGTCAATAAACAGTTTTCATAGTTATTAACAATCTCTGCCTGGATATCAAAATTGATTATTAATTTTGCATCATTCGTAACAAGAACATCACAGCACAGGCTTGTATTTGGCTCAGAGCAGCCCAAGTGGAGCATGAAAGGATTCAAACTCAAGGATGGAAGACAAATAAAATGAGATTCCAGTTCCTCCTTGTTTAGCACTTTTCTTCTATGCTGCTCTCTTGTTCTAACCTAATGCAGGTTAGAAGAGGTATTTGGCCAAAACAGGGATAGTTTTTACAGGCTGACCATCAGTTTTGAATAGGACTAGCTAATATATCTTCATGTGTTATTTCCATCCTCCTCTTCTATCTGCTTGCTGTGGATTTTCTGTTGTCTTAATATCTTTAATTTGTCCTTACTGTGTTGAGTTTATGTTCTTGAACTCCTGTTTGCAGCCAGATTTTCATGGAAGATCTGTTGAGAAGATTGGAAAGTATAAACTCGTAGCACACTGCGTAGCCTGAGTTAGAGCCAATGCCTTCTTAGTCAGGTCAATGAATGACCCACAGAAATGAGTGCCCAAATTAGGCTGCTTTTTCTTTCTTGCTGTCTTACAGGATGGGACTGCAGCACATTTAACAGTCATTAATATGCCAGCTACCACAACTAAGTAAGTAAAGCAAGGAAGTGTATGCTAAAAATATAAAGGTGGCAGAAGTTGCTCTGCAGGATGCGTATGTGCACATTCTTGCTTTGAACCTGTACAGCCCAATTTCCATCCACACCCTCTTGCTCTCCACCCAATTTTCCATCTGTAGTTGGTCACAAAGACAGCTATTACCTTCAATCTCTTCCTTTCCATTCCATTACTGCTTGGTTGATGCAGCTGCCAGGTACAAATTGAATGCTTCCAGCTATTTGAGAAGGCATGTCCATCTGTAGTAGGACTTACAGAGGGAGCCCTGCATTCAGAAGCCTAAAGACCATTGTTCATGGTAATGTGACCAAGTGACCTGCTTTCCCATCTGCTCACCACAATCCGTCCTGCAAGCCTCATCTTTCCTGCATGCTTGGCTTCCCCCACTCAGCATTTGCAGTATCCCACAATATAAAGTTTTTCCTTTATTCCTCCTGCTATCCAGGGATGAAGGCCATGGTTAGCACTGAGCTTCTCTAGAAGGTTAATGTGCTGGCCCATTTGAGTTTTGGTTGAACTTTAAATCTGCTCCATCTCTTTCCTCTTCAGCCTCACTGTTGGTTATGTCTTTTTCCCTGATGGGAGGAAGGCTGGCATCGAGTGGTCCAACGCCTCTCTGGCTGAGATGGCTGATGATGGTATCATCAGGGAGAAATACGGAGTGGCTTTTACTGCTGGTAAGCTAAATGTGGCCCAACTAGATCTGCCTTCAGCCTTTTGGTATGTAACTGATATTGTGGAGGAAAGGCTAATCAGTGAAATTCCATGTGATCCTTGGAGCAAATTTGAAAGTTAAATGCATGGTTGTACACTCTGTGGAATTTGCTTAAGTAACATTATATGTGTAGGATGTCAAAATGTAATGAGGTAGATTCAGCTGCTCTGGAAGTACGACTTGATCAAAGAGTTAATTTACAAAGCAAACAGGAAAACTATTGCTCTTTAGAAAAGCATAAGAAGAAAGCATATGCAAAAATAATAGTTCTTGAGATTTTTTTTTTGAGATAAAATCCTCCTGAAGGTTTGAGACATTGTTCTCTTTTTTGCTCTTATCAAAGGTGGCAAGCACTTTGAAGTTTCTGCAAGGCTGGACAAGCAGGCTTGCCCTGTGGTGTATAATGGCCTGACTGGAAGAGGTGTTTTCCATGAGTGCATTGCAGATTTCCAACTGAATGGGTTGACTCAAGGCTGGGGCTTGGTTGAATTTTATTACAGGTAAAAATAACAACAGACAAGAAGAGGTAAAAAATTCCCATCCTCCTGTATTGATCTTTGTGGCTGCAGTTCCATAGATATTTGAAGCATAAATGCACAGATTGTTTTTTGTTGTCTGATACAAAGAAATTATGTTCATTTAGTGCTTAATGTGTTTATCAAATTGACAAACACTTTATACATTGTTTGAAAAAGAGTAATTGTGTAAGTACTTCATCCCTGCACACAAACCATAGGCCCTTAGCTGTTTGTTCTGCAAAAAACTAGCAACTTCATGTTCAGATTTGGGATGCATTACTGAACAAGGATGGGGTGATGCAAGGAACATCTTGATCTGATGTAGGATTTTCTATGGGTCTTTACATAGGTTTGAGTTGGTGGAGGGTCCATATTGGAGCCTCTTATTTAGGCTGTCTGTCACATAATGAAAACAATGAGACCTTTACCCCAACCAGCACACTAAACTTTTACAGGGTGAGATTTGCTCACACAAGCATTTGTCAGACCAGAGCACAGAACAGATAAATGTTCAGCAAATCAGTACAAGAATGCCTTGACAAAGTGTGTGCTTCACAGTGAGGTCCTGCTTCTCCTGCCTCATGATTGTTTCAGTCTTTTAATGGAGCCTTTTTCTTATTGAGTCTTTTCTGTCATGAAGAAAAGGCAAGTTTGGTTGTTTACATTCAGTTTGCTTTTTTAAAATAAACATTAATTCCTGACTGTCAGAGGAAATGCCATAGATACCTTGCAGGAGATTGAGAGCTCAGCTTCTGAAAAAAACGTTTGCATTCAAAGTACATAAAATAGGCTATTAAAGTGCCAAATGCCCGCTGATTGAACTGGAAAGCTGTAGCCTGTAGCTGCTGCCAGGTGCCTGCTCCACTCCCCTCACTGGCTGTCAAAACCTGCACCGGGGAGGAAATCACCCAGCACAGGAAGTCTCAGCTAAAACCCAAACAAGGCATCTTCTGCAAGTCCAGACAATCCTGACGTTTCAAGATCTGCCCCAGAAAGGCTTCATTTGGCAATGCTGACAAAATTCCTGTAGTCTCCCACCTCATATCTGCTTCCAAATCAAAGCTATGTTAGAAATTAAAGGGCAAGTGTCTGGTTCTTCCTCCTCATCACATTATGCTAACTCAGCATCATTGCTCTTCTTACAGGGATGAAGCTGCCCAGCTAGTTCCAAACTTGCAGCTTGGTTCGACAGCCAAAGGACCTGACCTTTCTTCCTGGCACCCTACAACCAACAGCTCTGCCTCATGAGCATTCTCAAGCTTGTCTCAGCAGCATTAGCAAGCAGCAGCTCTCTCCAAAAAATGTTATTCTCTGCAAAATGCTCAGTTTTGAGTGTGGAATTCAGGATGCTGTGGAGGTTGAGGGTATTAAAGGATTTAGAGAGAAATGAGATACGATTTTAATTGTGCAGATCTTAGTGGTTGCTCACCATGGTGGTCTGGAGGCAATTTAAAGGAACCTTCTGGACTGCTGGTTACAGGGAGAGCACACTGGAAGGGATCACTTATGCTCTGTCTTTTGGTATTTTTCCCCAACTGCCAGCTGCTCCCCACAGTGAAAACCAGGATTCTGGGCTGTGTGGAACTCTGACCTGATTGAGCAGTTCCTCTGTCAGATTTGTTTTTTAAATAAAAGCTCTGTCTTTCTGGACTCTCTGGTTGTTTTTTGTCATTAAAACATGGGGGAAAGCCATTACAGGAAAGAAGGTTGGTTCAGTAGTTTTGTCTGTGCCTGTATGAGTTGAAATGGAAGAAGTAGAAGAAAGCACATCTAAATGAGGTGTCCTCTAGGAATAGCATTAATGGCCAATGAGATAAGTGGTGCAAACACATTTTTCCCCTGTCTGAAGGAAAGCCAGAGTCTGGTAGTCTGATTTAGAAGGCATTCTGAATTTCTCATCATTCACTTGAACTTAGATGCCATATTCATTACAGCATCCATGTTAGTCACTGGCAGCTGCTGCCCCCAGGTGACCTTCAGTGTATTCCCTGCCTTGATGCATTTTGCCATGAAGTATACTGAGAAAAAACTTGGTATATCTGGGCAACTGCTGGGAGCGTCATAAGGTTATATTATAACAGTACCTCCAATCCATGGAAGAAATCAGTGAAATTAGTAAAATTAGTGAAATCTGTGTCTGTAGATATTGCTGTTTTGGTTGACATTGGAGGAGACCAGAACAGAAGTTGGAGAAGCCTGTCTGAGACAGTTCTTACACTTATTACTCTTATCAGTGTTATATGCAGAATAGATGCATGAGTGTAAAATTATTCAGCCTATATCTATTGCAGCAGCAACTGCATGTTCAGATTTGGGATGCATTACTGAACAAGGATGGGATGATGCAAGGAACATCTTGATCCGATGTAGGAGGCTGATTTTATCAGTAGCCCTTCTGCAGCTCTTCAGTAGGGTAGAGAGATTCCCTAATTTTTAACATTGTCTCTTCTCTATGTTTGTTCTGGTGAGCTGTACTCCACCAACAGCACAGGTCTGTGGAGCAAGTACTGTGCACCTCCTTGCACCTCTGTTAATGGTCAGGGCTGGGCTGGGCACTAAATGAGGGACAGATGCTCCCTATGAACAACTCTCCCTTTCCAAAGGGAAGAGAAAGGGAATAAGGGAGAGAGACTGATGGGCTGGGATGGAATGGAAATAAGAACAATGAAATGAAATAGATACAAACCACTATCAAACCCAACCCCTGATGGCAATGATATCTCATCATCAGTGATGCTGGAGGCAGGCACAGGGGAAATTCCAGACTGGACTCAGCAGCAGATGGGAACTGGTTCCAAGAGCTGAATTCTGGGGCTGGATTTCGAGAGCACATGGATCAGGATGAAAGAGCATGTGAAACCTGAGTAGAGTCTGAGCTGAGAAGTCAAATCACTGAGCAGAATTAGTTCTGTTCTAGCTCAAACCAGGACAACTCAAACCATCAGCTGAATGTGCAAAGCAGACACATGATCACATTTCTTTTAGGGTAGTTACTGGTTCAGAGCTTTGGGTTGTAGCTGGACTCCAAGCCCTACAAGGAGAGGCTGAGGGAGCTGGGGTTGTTGAGTCTGGAAAAGAGGAGGCTCAGGGCAGACCTCATTGCTCTCTACAACTACCTGAAAGGAGGTTGTAGCCAGGTGGGGTTGGTCTCTTCTCCCAGGCACCCAGTGATAGAACAAGAGTACACAACCTCAAACTACACCAGGGCAGGTATAGGCTGAACATTAGGAAGAAATTCTTCACGCAAAGAGTGATTGCTCATTGGAATGGGCTGCCCAGGGAGGTGGTGGAGTCCCCATCCCTGGAGGTGTTTAAAAGGAGACTGGATAAGGCACTTAGTGCCATGGTTTAGTTAATTAGAAGGGTTAGGTGATAGGTTGGACTTGATGATCTTTTGCAACCTGGTTAATTCTGTGCTTCTGTGGTTCTCTTAGAAATACTTCTCTAGTTACAGTGGTGTAAAGAAACACGCTCCTGTGAATCTTCTGTGCATCTCAATGAAGCAAAACAGGGAGCTCCTAAATTACCCTAGACAATGGTAGTCTGACAGAAGGGATCAGCCTCCTGCCTCTTTTTACACATAAGAAATCAGTCCAATAGTCAAGTTTAGGAAGGCTAGAAAAAAATAACTATGTTATACTTCACGGTTTGTTCCTACCTAAGTATGTGTCTTGTTTTGCTATGATCTCAGGAACAGCTGTTTCTTTTTTCTGTGGAGTTTTTGTCATCTCCTTCCTCTTTCTTTTTTCTTTTTTTCTTCTCCCCCCCCCCCCCCCCCCCCGCCTTGAAGACTAAACCATTAACATTTAGAAGGAGGAGTACAGACACATAATCTAGCAAGGTCATTGGAAGTGTCAGAGAATGTAGACAAGAAAAAAACTGCTCCTTAGTAATCTGAAATGGTAGCCTGAGAAATGGCTGTAAAAAATTCTCTGTCTGGGTCAAAAAAAATAAAAATCCATCCCGTTGTGGTAGGTACTGGTCTGACTGTTTCTGACTCACAAAAACTGGGCTACAACTGGGGATGCTGTGGGGCAAATGGCAGGTACTCCCCTGTCTCACAGTCTCTGATGTGCATGCTTGTGCAGTGGAGGAGGATGACGTAGCCTTCACTGCTCTCCCTTTGTCCTCTTTACTTGTTTCTTTTGGTACCAGGGGATGGTGAATTGGAGCAGCCAGGAGTTCATTTTGGAAAAGTTCAAGCAGGGTACAGAAAATGATTAATAAAGTTTCAAGCTGGCAGGTTTATTTGCCAGGTGATGAACTACTGGTACTGTATTGCAACTTGAAGGACTGAAAAATTGACTGCCGGGGGTTTTCTCCCTGGATTTCAAATTAGTTTATAGTGAGCTTGTGTCCAGGACACATGGAATAACTTATTTAATTTAAAATAAATCTCCCAAGTCCCCCATGCTTTGACCATATGAAGTGGTCCTTCTCTTGTGGCTCCTTTCTCGATGGAAAAATCCATCTTGGGAAATGCTCCTGCAGCCAAAAAACATTCATTCTGAGGGGGGGGAAAAAATAAAAAAGAGAGAAGAAAAAAAAAAAAGACAGTAAATGGAGGCAAGTCCTGGCCAGAAGTGAAATGTAGCATATGATCTGTTCTTGTCCAGCGTGAAAAGAGGCAGCTGGAGCCTTGTTGGGATGAGCTTCTTTCCAGCCTCTGCCTTTTGCACGTCTGGGAGGACCTGAACACCTGTAATTCCTGCTGCTGTCAATGGGCCAGCGCCTGACACGGCAAAATACTTGCACAGAATACTTCCACGTCCCACTGGAACTTAACATGCATGTTGAATTTTAAGTTTCAGGCACTGCTAAAGAGGTCATTTAAAGGCTGTCAGCCCCAAATGAAGCATTTCCCATCAATCTGGCCTTGGCTACTGATGTCTGAATTTTACTGGGCTTATTTATTCTCCTTCCTCTTTGCGATCTTTCATGTGTTCATAGTATGGATATAAAGGCCATTTTCAGTGACAGTATATTTCACTGGCAGAAGGAAAGGAGGGGGAAAAAAAATCTTTTTTTTTTCCCTGTTTGGATTTATGTTTTAGCTTTACAGTTGGTCAAGCAAAGTGTAGCCGAGGGAGTTCTGTAATTTATCAAAAAAAGAGAAAAAAAAAAAGAAAAAGGCACTATGTGGCCGAATTATCTCTGCAAAACAACCAATTATTTCAAAAGGAGACTTTTTCCCTCCATAAGAACAAGCTCAGCAGCCAAATGACTCAGAGGCATTGCAGACAAAATGACTGATAACCACCCACTCCCTTCTCCCATTTACTGGAACCCCAACTGCCTCACTCTCCCTCTTGTTTACCACAAAAAAGGCACATCAGTCTTTATCCATCCAAAACTACTCTTCCCTAAACCATGGCTTTTTGATCGTTGCTTCCCTCCTAATGCATAGACTCAGGTGTCTGAGGTCTCCAAAAGGATTTATTCTGGGGGACTTTTAGATTTCCCCCCCAGTTTTAAAGTCCTTTTCCTGGTTGAGGTTGCAATTAGTCGCAGCATCGATTTCTGCTTTTATTCAGCACAAAAATAACCTTAGTAAAACCACAGTGCAAGTGAAGTTCATTCTAATCTGGCCATAAAATTTTACGAGGGGGATAAATCAAAGGGAGGAGTGGCAGCTAATGCTCTGGAACAGTTGAGCCCTGTCCAAGCCTTCTCCACAGAGTTAAATCCCTGCAGGAGCAATTAGCTTAACAAGCTGTTTGGTCCACTTATAAATAACGTCACCGATGGAGATGTCTGGAGGTGTCTGTGCACAAGAGACTTTCCAAATATGCTGAGTGGTGAAGGACTTTTTCTTCTTAGTCCACACCAAGGAGGTGGAGATACGTATCTGACATGTCCCAGCAGCTTCACCCACATATTTATCATATTTTCTGGGAAAGATGGGGGGAAATTAGGAGTGCCATGCCCTTCTGGAGTGTCCTACAGTGCTTGGGAGCTGGGCATGTGTGTCTTAAGTGCTGACCCAAAAGGCTGTGGTCAAAGTAGCCTAGAAATGGCCCTGTGCATAATAAACCTTCATGACTGAAGTCCTTGTCACGTGCCCTGGCACATCTGACACTGGTGAGAGACTTCTGGTTGATATAGATGTTAAAGATGTGATTTGCAGGAGGGCCATCAGATACAATTGAACAAGAAGATGTTGACAGGAGTGATGGTCTGGGTGCAGCCCATGACTCTACCAGCCTTGGGGAGCTGGGGAATGGAGCAGTGAAGTTTTACCTCTACAGAGTGTCTTTTCTGCTGTTATTTGTCTGGAAAGACTCAGCCAGGTGGACATTTCCTTTTGCATGTGACTAAGTGACTTTGGGGCATCTCTTGCACACCTGAGCCCCACCACCTCAGCTAACTCTATAGGCTCATTGTCCCTTCATTTGGCCTGCTTAGACCTACCATGACAGCCTCAAATTATGCACACTCGATTAAATCTGTTTTTATTTCTGGTTTGGGGTTTTTTGGGTTTTGTTGTTTGGTTTTTTTTTTACTTTTGTTTTGGATGAAGAATATAAAATCCCACAGTTTGTTGCTTTTGCTGTCAATCTGAAAGATTATTCAAGTGAGGGCTGGCTAATTGGTTGATAAGGGGACAGAAAAATTAATTAGAGGCCCTCAAAGTTTCAGGATATTTAATAGTGCTTTTAGAGATGAAGAGTGGGAAAAGCTCTGAGGTTACAAAATGTGCCATGCTGCTGGTTACTAAAGCATCCAGATCTCAATGTTTCCTTTCCCAGTCTTGTTTCTGCTGTTATTCTAACCATGTAGGCTTCTACCACATGTTTATAAGCTGATAAAACCATAATGCCAGGAATGTTTTCCTTCCTCTATTAGATTAACAAAATAAGTGACTTTTCAGATACAGCCCTGTTTGCCATCATCTCCACACCAAAACAATAGTGAATAAATGTCATAATTCATGGATAGGTGAGAAAGCAAGGCTCGTTTGGTGTAAACGACAGTGTAAGATGCATCTCCAGGCTCTCTATTCTCTCCTGACGTGCTCTCCTGGTATTGCTTTGCCATGCTGGCATCCTTCAGCTGGGACAGGAGTGGTGCCATAGTGTTTAGTCCAATTATCTGAGAATAAGTCCCATCAGACATGGCTGAGTCCTTCTGCAGCCACTATTGAGCAGTTGATAATTGTACATGTCAAGCAGCTTCCTGACAACATGAGCTCTGACGACCATTAAGACAAAACAGCCACAGAAACCAGTTTTCATAATGAAGGATGTTTGAAGGGATCTCTAATGAAATTCTCCCAATATCATAAATCCCCTCCTCTTGATCTGCTCTGCATTTAGGAGAGCCGAGTGTTGCGTGAGGATTTCAGGACAAAAACCAACATAGAGAAGTTTTGGGGATGGGGAAGAGCCTTGAGCCGTCAAAGCCAATTACCCTAAACTCCCCAAATGCATAAAGCATTTCATCAAGGGACATCAAAGTGCCTTTCATGGGAAGGAAGAGCTATGGTCTCTGTTTTTACCCATGGGAAAACTCTGGGGAAGAGATTGTCTGGCCAGTTCTATAGCAGCATTCTTTCAACGCTGACCCGAGAGTTTACTTTACATTCATAGCAGCTTCCCATATGCTTTGTGAGCTCTACCCAGACCTACAGCAGCCTTTATGCATTTTGGGATGGGACACTGAGCAGGCAAGATGAAGTGTAGGGAGGAAAGCCTGCAGAAGAAATAAACCACAGCCAAACCTATGAACAAAAGGAGGTAGAAGCCAGTTGTAGGTCCCCGATGTGTGTTGCATCACCTAAAAGCTGCCCAATCTCCCCCAGTAAAACAGTTAAAACTGTCACTGCAAAGAATGACAAAATATTTGTGCAGAGGTTATGTTGTGTGTTATCAGTTGGAAATTGTCATCTTGGACTGAAAAAAAACCCAATGGTTGTGAAGAATCCTCAGTTTTAATGTAGATTATGAATAAACAATGATCATAATACCAAGATCTTTCCTTCAGATTGCTGCTAGTCATTGGGTTTTGTGGTGATGAGTGGACCAGTTCAAGCAGCACAGTTAACATGAGCTGGGTATTTAGTGGAGCAACTTGTTCTTGGATGATTTGGTATTCTGAAGATCATGGAAAAATCACTGAAAGGAGTGATGTGAGCTCAGTTATCCCTTATCTTAATGAACTCTGGATAAAATGTTCCCTAAACGTTATTTCTGTGCTCTCGTCTCAGAGAGAAGAGGACATAGTGGCCAAGCATGCAAAAGAAGTCCAGCTCTGCAAGCAAATAAAGAGGTATGGAGTGATGCCTACAAGAAGACTCAGGATCTGCAGCCACACTCAGCATCTCCAAAACATGTGAGTTTCCCATGGACAAACCTCTTTTGATACAATCAGAATACTAAATGTTTCTGCTGTGGAAAGTGGTTATGGAGTTTGGTTTCACCTCTTGGATCCACTAAACCCTTCAAAGGCTCATTGAACATTTTGGAAGTGCCAGAGTACAGAGAGACTCTGCTGATATTTGAGGCTCTTCTGTAACTGCTATAAGCTGGATGATGAAGACACATTTCTACCACCTCTCAGGCTTTCTCAGCCTCACTGATGAACTGTGATTCTGCACTCTTGTTTACATGGACTTGAACAATATCAAACCATTATGTGGAGGTTCTTTTCCACATTTATTGTATTTAAATCCATCCTGACTCAAACGAGACATCTGATTTAAATGCTGTTATTTAGCACTATTTCACAGAAAACAATATGGTTTATGGCACTTTATTAGTTGATACTGATGAAGGAGCAAGGACCTTGGGCAATTTTGAGTGAGTCCACGGACAAATTTGTGCCAGGAGCAGGAAAGCACACAGATATGTTCAATTGCTTTCTGTGCTAGCTGGAGCTGCACTGACACAACACAATTGCTCGTGGTAGAAAGCTCCTCTGCATCTATCAGCAACGCTGCCCCAGGGGAAAGCATCACCCTGGCCACTTCTGCTTGCTTTCTCCTTTCACAGGTTTGGGATGGTTTTTGCTGTCTCTCCCCCATCAGTCAGCTGGGACTTGCACATCCAATTTGTCTTCTCCAGTGACTCTGGAGGGTGTTTCCGGGAGGACCTTGCCTTTTGAATTTGTTTCCCCTGTCTGATTCACAGGGTCTGAGCTTGTTTGATCTCCCAGGGCTGGCGTTTCCAGCAGCTCCCTGGGGCTCCATCAAAGGAGAGCAAGGAAGAAGAGTTCACATATGCTACACAGAAATATCCATATTTGAAAGGGTATCCTGTATCCCCCCTGGAACATTTTTAATGGTCCACAAATCAGAAAAGAAAAAAAAAATAAAAAAAGAAAAAGAAGTTTAAACCCACACTTAAGGCATTCATTGTTCAAAGCCCAGATCTTCTGGGGGCTGCTGTCTTCACGGAGGCTCCATGGGGCTGTGATCTGAAGAAATCTGTGCTGAGATCCAACCAGGACTGGGTGGAGGTGCTGGTTGTACACTTCCAGGCACACAGTGTTTATCTTTCAGGGAAATATTTCCATTTTTGGTAAAGGAAGCAAGAGGAAAAAAATTCCAGGGATGAACATGCAAAGGTATTAGCTATGGAGATTTATGCCCTACTTATGACAGCCAACAGGGACTTGGTGAAATGTGTGTTGAAGAAGTGAAGGTCTATATTCTTCCTCTTTAAAACTCCTAGAGCAGAATTCTGCTCTCCTTGTGATGTCCTTTGACGAGACTTAACAGTTGCCAAGGCTGGGATCTTCAAAAGTGTGTGGCAAAGCCAACATCAATACAAAGTGTTGCAATTCCTGCCTTGCCTTCGTGTTCTTCATTCATACCCTCTGCCAATCCCAGTCAGTGTGACCAGCACAGAAGAAGGAAGAGCTCCAAAAGTAAAAATTGTCTAAGTGAGCTCTTTGTTGTGTGTCTTCTGCTTCCATCTTTGGTTACAGGGTGCTAAGAGCACTGAGAGTCAGCAGGTGCTGGGAATGCTGCAGCTCTTCAGCAAGGAGACATATTTTGTGGGAATGATTGGTGAAGACTGAATTTAATCTTACCTGTACTCAGAAGAGACTGAAGAAGCAATACCCCTCATGAAGTAAATGATGGCACTGGCCAATAATTTGCAACTTAATGTTTAGGTAACCATAAAAAGACATAATCATTTCTTGTGAAATTGTGAGAATGGATGCTCCAAGTGTGTCCACTCTCATCTAAATACTTTCAGAATGTGCTTGTTCTACAAAGGTCTCTTGGAATGGGATTTACTTATGAAAGTGTTTGTAGTGAAAACATTTGGTAATTCTGCTTGCAGGTCAGTGACTGGCTAAAGCAGAAACAGTTGGTAATTATACAACCAAAATGTAGTTTCATTTGATTCCTGAATGTGCCAAATCAAAATGTACTTTCTGCAACTATTATGCAAGAACAGGACCAAATGTTTGTAAGGTCCAAATCGATATTAATGTTTTAGGAGTGAAGTTGTGCAAACTCTTTAAAATGCTGACATTCTAGAAAGGTCACCAGCTCGTAGGGATTTACCATTATTTCAGCAGGGAAATTGCTGAAGCAACCACTCCTTTGCTAAGGCATCATCTTTTGCCAGTATCCTCCAGCATATTAGAGCTCTCCAGTTAAAACTATTAAAAAAATAGTTGCCACTGCATAGTTGACATTCAGTGTCAGGCTGGGATGGGTTGAGGAACTTTTCCCCCCCACTACTGAAGTTTACCAGACCAGCTCAGATGGCTTGAAAGTAAGATATAGCTCTATTTACAGCAAAGCTAAATTTACAAGCATATATGCACAATATATTTACAAGTGTTTACAATTACATACAAATTAGAAATAATACAGAAATCCAAATTCCCTCCTGGACAAAGAAACTGCCTGGAAGAGACTCAAAGCCGGAAGAGAGCAAATTGTTTACATTTTGGCTTTTTATCCCTTCTAGTAAACCAATGAATAATATAGACTTATTTTCCTTTCACAACCAATGATCTAATTTCTCTCATTAGAATATTCCAATTAGGCTCAAAGCAGCCCAAAGGGTTGATGGGGCTCTGAGCAACGCTATCTAAGTGAGGATGTCCCTGCTTACTGTAGGGGGTTGGACTAGATGACCTTTAAAGATCCCTTTTAACCCAATGCACTCTATCATTCTATGACTTGATACCTTTCCCTGTGTCCTCCCAAGCCTGAAGTGCCAGCAGTGCCACAGCTGGCTGATCAGTTGTTTGGTGCTAGATAAGATGCTTTCACTAGGAAAAACATCATTTCCCATTTATCCATAAGGCAAGCAAGCTCTGTGCCTTAGCACATAAGCCATGGGCTAATGTTTTTTCTTTTTTCTGCCTAAAGACAGCATGGATGCAACACCTTGCAGCTACAAATTACTTCATTCTCTTGTTTGAAGACATTTTTCCACCTGCTTTGCAGATACCCTGTCCATCCTCCTCCTCCTTCTGGCGAAGGAGACGGAGAATGCACACATAAGGGTCCTCATGAGCTGGCAAAAGGACATAAGTACCAAACATCCATCTCATTTCAAAGAAAAAGAGGAGTACACAGAGATATCCTGTGATTATATAGGGCTCTAGAGACCTCTCGTGGACAAACACATTTGTTTCTTTCATGTTCCATGTCTGCATCAGACATAGGTTGCATTTATTTCCCAAGCCTTAACCCAGCGTGGTATTGTTAGTGGTCCATGGTGATGCAAAGGCTGATTATGACCCCACAGTGAGGATCAACCAAATAATCTGTTGAAATTTTTTTTGCCCATTTTCCCAGCTTGCCTTGTTCTGCAATTTATGTTGGGTCTTTGCATTCTGAAATGGGCTGTGGCAGAGAAAATTGTTTCAATTCTCATCGCTACCTTATTGCTCTTGACCAGAATGGGTTCCATGTTTCTCAATAGTTTTATTTATAGACAATATGGTTGCTACAAGTGGAAGAATCAAACCACTAAGTTTTACTACTGTGTAGTTATTGACCATGAATTATTTGCAATATGTTTTTTTTCCCTTATACTAAAAATCTATCAAGATTCATTGATTTTGTTGGCTTTCTTTCACTTTCCCCTGCTCACCCCCCTCTTTTTTTTTTTTTTTTTTTGATTGACCTTGTTTTTTTTCTCTGTCACAAAGCAAAACAATTCCATCAAACGGAGTAAAATCTGTGTGTTAGTGGGCATTCTTGAGTCTGGCAGGTCCTGCACCTGGGTAGGCACAATCCCAAGCACAACTCCAGGCTGGGTGGTGAATGGCTGAGAGCAGCCCTGAGGAAAAGGNCCATGGTTGAAAACCGCAGCTCTCAAACAAGAGAAGAGTCACTGATTGGGTTTTTTTTGTTTACTGATGAAAAAAATTCAACATTTTTTTCCCTGAGAAACATGTTCACCTGGTTAGGTCCAGGCCCTGGGAGGTGCCTCCTACGAGAGAAGTGCTACACCAAGCCCCACATGTCTGTACTCATCTGCCAGCACAGGATAAATTGCTTTTTCTCCAGAGATTATTCGATTTTTTCCACGATCCGCCTCATTTTCCAGTTCCCTCCTTTCCTCACTTCGGTGAATTATTGGTGACCCTTGATGTTTTCCCTTAACGAAAAGCAGAAGGAGAAATGACTGTTTTCTTCACTGCCCTGGCTTAGCATGAAAGTGCCATAAAATTAAAGGCAGACAAAAAAAAGTTTTATATGAAGGCGATATAATTAAAGAGTGCACTCGGTTCTCAGTGCTTATCTCCAGCCTCTGTGAGCAGCCCACCGTGTGGAAGTCAAAGGCAAGGTAATTTTTCTTTTTAATATTGCAATAACTCCAAGCTATTTTAAGAGAAAATCTGCTGACAATTTTGGACAGAAAGCTCCGTTTCAAAAATAAATTAAAATCTTGGCAGGCAGCTCCTGATTTCACAGGAAAATTTCAATGTACTGGAAAGCTGAAAACCAAACTAATGAGACATATTTCAGCTGAATACACTTTGATTTTTGCCAGGGGAAAAACACAGATTGGGTGCTTCATTTTTAATTATCTTCTGCTATTTTTTTTCTATATGAAAAAGTACCTGGCAACACTTCCATCATCATCCTCCATGGCTTTGCTTGTAGGTGCAAAGTGTTAATGGGGGAGTTGGGAAGAAGAGGATAAAGCTGTTGGGGTTCAGAGCTAGCTCTCCTTTCCCCAGACCTTGCTAGGAATGCTTTAAATGTGCTTCAAGCAGATTTTAAGTGGATATTAAAGTGGATTGTAGAAGAAATTTCTCTCTTCAGCTGGTTGTTCTGCTCATCTCCTATACCCATGTAATTTTAGCACCACTTTTTAACTTATCATAAGCCTTTGGTTTTTTTCTTCCATTGTTGCTGAGCAGACTGCTTGCCACTGCGAGTTTACAGAATCGCAGTACCCTTGGTAGGAAGAGACCTTCAAGTTCATAGAACCATAGAATGGTAAGGTTGGAAGGGACCTCAGAGACCATCTAGTTCCAACCCCCTTACTCTCATCCTTGTGCTGCCTGTAAACCAGAATATTCTCACAACCAAATTCTGTGTGTTTTCAGACACCACAGAAAGACTGCAGCATTGTGGTAGAGGTTTTTTGGGGTTTAATTAATTTGTTCTTGTTGGTGGTGGGTTTTTTTCCCCCTTTTATTGCATTCATGCCTATCAACTGCATCCAGGCCAAACGCAGATCTGGAATCTCAAGTTCTTGCCCCATTTTGCTCTCTGTCTTTGCCTAAAGCTTTCTCCTTTCAGTGTGACAAACCACCAAGAAGTCTGAGTCTGGATATTATTTTTTTGCGGTACATCTTATCGGCCAATTAGTGGTTTAATTTAAATGTACAAGTGCCTATCTCTCCATTCACAGTTATTCTGCCTGATATAAAACAATCATTTGGTTACAGAACCCATGAATCAATGTTATCACGACTCATGAAGTATCTTATTTGCTTTGTGATACGAATGTTTAGTGCATTTTTAAATTCTGTTTTCTTGCTTTCGACTTTTACGTGCCATGAAAACCAGAGTGATCTCAGCAGGCCATTTTCCTGTTGTTAAGCCCTGAACCCTAATCTGAAGGAAACAAACCCAACTCCTCTTATTTTCAAACAGATAAGATTTGTGAGGTTATTAATCACAGGTTCAAATGGCTGCCCTGGGAATTGAGAATGATATATGGTTTTATATAAAACTTGTCAACATTTATTACAGAGACGGACCATCCGTCCAGTGGGAGCCTTAGAAAGTCATTATGTGTCTGGTGTATGATAAAGAGCAATTTAACTGCATAAACAGCCATGACATCATGCTAAACTTACATGTTCTTTCATCTGCCCCTAAATGATACCATTTCTTTTTGGCTATTGCCCTCAGCTTTGATTTTGGATGAGGAAGTTCTTTCTCCTCCTTAAATGTGTAGCATTTAATCTATTTGTCCTTATTTAAAACAGAAACACAAATAAACAAAATAGCAGCAACTGCTGTTGTTGGTTGTATTTTTCTCAAAGATCTAAAAGAGCTTTCTGTCTGGATACAGAGGATTAGCTCCTGGGCAGGCATGAATTAACCTCATCCCACAGAAGTTGGCTTCCAGCAGACAAGAGTTTATCTCGTGGTGTTTAATCCTGGGGAATTTGTATGCTGGAAAACCTAAAATTATTTTCCCTGCGTAAACTGATCCTGATAGGTACTGAACACATAGAAAGGGAATTGAGTCCACCATCAGTAAGTTTGCAGGTGACACCAAATTGGGAGCATGTGTTGATCTGTTAGAGAGTAAGAGGGCTCTGCAGAGGATCCTGGCCAGGCTGGATAGATGGGCACAGTCCAGCACCATGAGTTTTAACAAGGCCAAGTGCCAGGTTCTGAACTTTGGCCCCAACGATCCCATGCTAATCGCAGCGCTACAGGATGGGGATGGAGTGGCTGGAGAGCAGCCAGGCGGAGAGGGACCTGGGGGTACTGGTCAACAGCTGACTGAACATGAGCCAGCAGTGTGCCCAGGTGGCCAAGAAGGCCAATGGCATCCTGGCCTGTATCAGGAACAGTGTGGCCAGCAGGACCAGGGAAGTCCTTCTGCCCCTGTACTCAGAATCACAGGATCACAGAATTAACCAGATTGGAAAAGACCTCTAGGATCATCGAGTCAAATCTATCACCTAAGTTTTCTAATTATCTAAGCCATGGCACTAAATATCTCATCCAGTCTCCTTTTAAATACCTTCAAGGATGGTGACTCCATCACCTCCCTGGGCAGCCCATTCCAATAGGCAATCACTCTTTGTGTGAAGAATTTCTTCCTAATGTTCAGCCTAAATCTGCCCTGGTGCAGTTTGAGGCTGTGTCCTCCTTGTTCTGTTAGTGGGTGCCTGAGAGAAGAGACCAACCCCCACCTGGCTACAGCCTCCTCCCAGGTAGTTGTAGACAGCAATGAGGTCTGCCCTGAGCCTCCTCTTCTCCAGGCTAAACACACCCAGCTCCATCAGCCTCTCCTCACCAGAACTGGGCACTGCACTGGTTATGCCCCACCTTGAGTACTGTGTCCAGTTCTGGGTCCCTCAATTTAAGAAAGACATTGAGGTGCTTGAATGTGTCCAGAGAAGGGCACCAAGGCTGGTGAGACCTCATTGCTCTCTACAACTACCTGAAAGGAGGTTGTAGCTAGGTGGGGTTGGTCTCTTCTGCCAGGCATCCAAGTGACAGAAGAAGAGGACACAACCTCAAGGTGTGCCAGGGCAGGTTTAGGCTGAACATTAGGAAGAAATTCTTCACAGAGTGATTGGCATTGGAATGGGCTGCCCAGGGAGGTGGTGGAGTCACCATCCCTGGAGGTGTTTAAAAGGAGGCTGGGTGAGGCACTTAGTGCCATGGTTTAGTTAATTAGAAGGTGTTAGGTGGTAGGTTGGACTCAATGATCTTGCAGGTCTTTTCCAATGGATTAATTCTGATTCTGATTCTGAAAGAAGGTAATTTTCAGATTGCTTTATTTCCTTTCTCAGCCTGACTCCTCAGACAGTAAACCCATTTCATGGGTGACCAGTATATTAAGGCTGCCCAACCCACTGGCTGTGCCAGCAATTAATGACACAGATAACTTCAAGAGGAGACGAATTTCTTTTTGTTGTAGTTGCCCTGGGCACTACAAGTATCCAACAGCTGTTTTCTGGAAGGGCTTTCAGCATGTGGTGTAACATCACCATTACTATGACAAAGTAGTTTAAAACCTTCATAAATATCCCATTAAAATATTCCAGTGACCATTTGGTGCTGAAATAAACTGCCAACATTGCTTGAAAAGGATGATGTGTGTGTATATATATATGTATATATTTTTATTTTTATATATTTATATATATAAAGTGCAGCAGTACTTTATATAGCTGATGGTGGGAAGGGAACTCTTGTGTGGATGCCACGGTACAATCATACTCACCATGGGACATCCCAGATTGCTACCCCATTTACCGCCAAGGACTGTGCTGGAGTAACTGGTGATAAGATCACAGCATGCAATAAACCTCCCAAGTCCTTTCCAAGGGATAAAAGATGGGAAGCAAAGTGTTTTAAGTGCAGCCAGATTGCTGTCCTAGGCTGGGTAGGGGAAAAAAAAAATAAAAGAAAAAGTAATGAAACTGGTATTTGGAAAAGTGGTCTCTGAACTTTGTAAAATCGTGTTTGGCATTGAGAAATTAAATTCTGTGGAGGCTAATAAATTTCAGGGTTTTGCAACTGGTAGTGCTGCAGCCTTGAACTGGCATCCCCGGGGTTGTGGATGCCGAAGGGCATAGGACGTGTCAGAAGTGAAGAGAAGAAAACAAGATAAGAGTTTTGAAGAATTGCAAAGGTTTCTCTTGTTCCTTTCTGGGAGTCCTCACTGCAAGAGGACAAAGTGCACTAAGCTGATGGACTGAGAGAGTTGGGGCTCTGCAGCCTGGAGAAGAGAAGGCTTTGAGGAGACCTTATAGTAGCCTTCCAGGATCTGAAGGGGACCTAGAGGAAGGCTGGGGAGGGACTATTTATAAGGTCTTGCAATGACAGGACAAGGGGCAATGGGTTTAAACTGGCAGAGGGAAGATTTAGACTGGATATTAGGAGGAAGTTCTTTCCAGTGAGGGTGGTGAGGCACTGCAACAGGTTGCCCAGGGAGGTTGTGGCTGCTCCCTCCCTGGAGGGGTTCAAGGCCAGGCTGGATGAGGCCTTGAGTAACCTGTGCTAGTGGGAGGTGTCCTTGCCTATGGCAGGGAGTTGGAACTAGATGATCCTTGAGGTCTCCTTCCAACCTTACCATTCCATGATTCTATGATTCTATGATTTTCCCTCCCTTGTACAAAGAGGTGGATGTAAGAGCAGAGAGGAAGAGTAGTGTGTCTGACAGCATCCTGGGCAGTCCTTCAGAGTAAAGGATAGTCTCCATTTCCCATTTTTTTTTTTCCTGGAGAAAACAGTGTTTTCCATTGCTGTCTGAACCTGATGAACATTTAGTCCCTCTTTCCTGCACACCTGCTGCAATAGCAGAATGCATTGATCATAATCCAGCAGAAAATACCACCAGTCTTATAAAAAAAAATCTCAAAAATCACTAAAAAACAATGCAAGGAGAGGATAGATCACATTGAAAATGGGGTTTTCACAGGGCCTTTCTCTGTTAGGGTTTTAGTTTTACTGTGGGTATCATTGTCTATCCTTTGGAACATCAAGATTTTTTTTAAATGCTAAAGACAATTTGATCGTTGGCTTCGCTTGATGCCATAAAATGCTGCACCCTTTGCTTGAAGGAGGCTCCCTGTTTGTGCAATTCCAAATTCTTCCTTTTAAAATCAAATTGACAGCCTCCTGAAGTGGCTTGTGCAGACCTCCCAGGCTCCCATTTCTCACAGAGTTTTTGAAATGCATATTGACCCCCAAGATGGGTAACAGACTGAAATAATTACACTCAGTGGTAGGTGTTAATGCCTTTGACATTGCCTGCCAGTTGTCCTCATGCTTGTGAGAAATTTATGTACCAACTGCCCAGTGTTTTACTGCCAAACTGTATTCCTTCCCTTCCTCTTAGGGATTCCCCTCCATGCCATGAATCTACTTGCTCATTTATCACAGCAGCTCCTCGGCTTGGATTTATTTCAAAGAAGAAAACAAGGTGTGGGCTACAAATTGCTCAACTCGTGGTGAGGATTTTGGAAAAAAATCACATCCAGCAGCAGGCACCCTGCACTGCCACATGGTTTTGCTATGCATCAATTGCAGGACAGAAGTA
The DNA here is from genome assembly GCA_013399055.1 of Ramphastos sulfuratus. Lineage (NCBI taxonomy): Eukaryota > Metazoa > Chordata > Aves > Piciformes > Ramphastidae > Ramphastos > Ramphastos sulfuratus. The sequence goes on from WBNM01006344.1 coordinate 58,794, forward strand.
AAGCTGGCAAAGATAGCTGAGGTGTGCTGTAGCATCAGGCAGTGGGCAGAAAGCAGCCTGCAGATGTCCTGAGGCATGGATTTGGGAGTATGTGTAACAATGGCAGCTTGGTGATGCTCCACATCTCAGGTCTCTGGGCTAGGAGAGAAGGTGTGGCTGGTTTTCCAAGTCCCTGGGTGAGACATTAGCTGTCCTTCTGCAGAATAACAATGAAGATGAGAAAATTCAATGTTGGTGTGGAGTAAAGGCAGCTGTGGTGGCACTCGGCTCATTTCCCAGGTGGAGCTCACAGGCACCATACCTGGGGCCTTGCCTCTCCTCTAATGGTCTTATGAAATCCATTTCTTCTCTTGACAAACCCTACCTCCTCCCCTATTTCAGACTTTACATTTGATAACATGTGTGTTATCTCAGTGTTTGAAATCAAAACAGACCAAGAGAAGGCTGAAGTCCTTGTGCCAACACATGCTGGCCTAGATGTGCCTCTGCCTTGTGGGATCCTCTGTCCTCCTCCAACAGTAAGAACTCAGAATTTGGTTGCTGCCAGCTTTACAAATGCTGGAACCAAGCCTGCCTCTTGGAAGTCTGCTATGGTCTTTGGAGAGGTGGTAAGGAAGGTTGACCTAGAGGGAGGCAGGAAGGGGACAGGTAATGGAGGATTGAAACCTTCACTTCCACCACACTGAATTTATGGGCAGTTAACTTCTCTCAACTGTATATGGGGTCTGTGGTAGCTTTACACAGACAAAACAACGTGGACATGCTTGCTAAGATGCATGTCATGCTCATTGCCTATTCCTTATTGAGATTTCACCCAAGCTTTAGATGAGAGGTGGATCCAAAGTGCCACTGCTGCCTGTCCTCCACCCACCACTCCCAGTGACACACCACAGGAGGGTGTGACATCAATCACAGCATCTGCCAAGCACAGATACTGCTATGGTTTTATAGCCAGGTGGAACCACACATACTCTCTGATGTTTAGGAGTGCTGAGACAAGAAGTGTGGTATGAAATGGTGTGCTTACACAACCTCCCCCCACCCCCAGCACACAAATGTGTGCATCATGGTGCAGGAGCAAGTTTAACCTGCACACATTGGGTGATTTTCTTCTTGGTGCTCTCACTCTGGCTTGGCTTCCCAAAGGCAAATGCAACTGGACTGCAGCCATTTCCAGTCTGAGCATCTAAATAGAGGCAAGGAAGTGATGTGTTCACTTCCAGCAAATAGCTTGGAAGGGCAGGTTGGTCATGCAGCTAACTGACCCTCAGCATAGACAAATCACCTCACTTGGAGAAGTCAGAGCTTGATGAAGTTTTGTATTCCATCTTGATTCCAGGACTCTTGAAAAAGCTGCTTTTTAGTCCACGAAAACTACCCCTGAGGTGTGGCAACATCTGCCATCCAGTGTGGCAGCATTGCAGGGTGCAGCATGAGGCACTAATGTTTCTGCAGGAAACGCTGATTTGTGTTGGGCAGGTCCCATCTGGGCTTTGTTTTTCCAGGTGGTTGTGGAAGAGGCTGGTTCTGTAGATCGTGGTGATGAATGTGGCCATTTTCCTATCAGGTTCTGACATGTGAAACTCTTCTGGGTGATGCTGAGGAGACTAGGAGAGGATCTGAACACCTAAGCAATTATAATTATCAGCAGCCAACACACTGGTCTGTTGATACTGATGGTCAGACTGAAAGTGTTGAGTGAGAACTGAGTGACAAGTAGCAATAAAAAGAGGCATGGAGGAAGAGGAGTTACATCTCCACACCTTCTGTACTTATCAGAAGGAATTTATTTGGCATCTGTCCCGTAAAGCAGCATCTGCAGCCCAAGTTTATTGCTCTGGCATGTTTGAGGACACATTCTCCAGGAGCCTGCTTGACCTTCAGGACAGCTCTGTGCAGGATACACAGGGCCAGCTGCAGGGCTGGAAAATAAAGACTGTGTGACGGAGCATTTGTCACCTTCCCCAAGTGTTTCACCAGTTGCCTTGCCCTTGGTGATATCTCATTTTGACTGTTAGCTTTACTAAACCTGATGCCTGGTGAATGCCTTGAAGGACATGTTCTGCTCTCCAGGGGTACACTGCTTCTTTTGCCTCTTGCTTTTTGCTGTGTAGGGAATTTTTTTAGTCACCCTAGGATTTCTTAGAATCATAGAATTGTTTCGCTTGGAAAAGACCTTTAAGGTCATTGAGTCCAAACATCAATATAGTTATTTCACTCTCTACTGTTCATGCAGCATAGGTAACCCAATCAGTCTTTTTGCAGACTGTTTTCATAACTTTAGATTCATTTTGAAGTAAAAAAACCAAAACAAAACAAAACAAAGGATAACAAGGATTTCATAGCTTTTGGGTTTAGATTCAACAGAAGTGAGGAAAGGGAGGATGAATGGAAAGCTGTTTTCCTCTTGGTCTGGGGAATTTTGAAGAGTTTTGCTAAACCAGTAGAGTTCTTTAAGAGTGGTTGCAGCTACACTCCATCAAACAGTGTAGTTAACTCAGGAGATGGCCAAACCTTTGAATGAGTCTTGTGGCTCCTCATCACTCACTCCTGTGCAGGACTTTCTCATAACAGTGGTCCCAAATAGAGAGTCAGGAGACATTTAATACATGAGCAGCACTTCCTGCCAGACTTCAGCTGATCTCAAGGAAACTGTAAATGATCCTACAGCTAGGCAGAACCATGGGTTACATCACACTGGTTTTATTTTCATTAATACCTTAGTTAGACGTGAACCCAGAGGAGGTCCTTTGGCTTAGACCTCTGTGGAGGATGCGATACAGATGAAACCTCCCTATGGGTTGAAAGAGACCCTGTGAACCAAAAGCATGGGATTTATGTTAAAAAAAAAAAGACAGAACTATCCTCAGACTCATTTATCTCTCCCTGCAGTGAAGTGCCACAGGGATTTAGTTTCTTTGAAGTCTGAGTTAAGAAAGGAGCAGGGAGGTCGGTATCTGGGGGGAAGGCATTGATCCAAAGAACTGTCTCTTCTAAGAACAAAATAGCAATGGGTGAACTGGTAAGAACCAGCTCATTTTGGACATGGGGCCCACAGCGTGGTCATGTAGAGCTGAGAGGTCTCCAAATCTCCTATCTTACTGTGCAGGAAGCTCATGCAGAAAATCGTGGTGTCCCAGTGTCCACCTTTCACCTCCTCTGTCAGCTTAGCACCAAACTACCTGTAAAGCTTCCTGGAAGGACATCCAAAATATTGCTGAGCTTTCAGCTGAGTTTACAGCTCTCATCCTGAGGTTTGGAAATGTGAGTTCCCTGTGGGGCTTGTGGGAGCTGATGGGTGACCACAGACACACTGATGGCAGACCAGGCAGTGGTTGGGTATTTTGGATCTGATTGTTGGCCTTTCTCTTTTATACAACATAATCAGCTCCTGAGGGGTGCAGGCTAGCAGGGCTGACCTGAATGCAGCAGTTGGCATCACGGTGGCACATCTCCACAGAATGAAGAATGATGGGAGTTGGAAGGGACCTCTGGAGACTGTCTACTCCAACCCCCCTGCTAAATCAGGTTCACCTAGATCAGGTTGCACGGGAGTGTGTCCAGGTGGGTTTAAAAAGTCTGAACATTAAGGAGACTCCACATCTTCTCTGGGCAGCCTGGTGCAGTGCTCCATCAACCTGAAAGTAAATAATTTTTTCCTGAATTTGAAGTGAAACCTCCTGGGTTCCAATTTCTACCTATTGCCCCTCGTCCTGCCACTGGGAACCAATGACAAGAGCCCAGCTCTATCCTCATGACTTCCACCCTTTAGCTATTGATCAGCATTGACAAAATCCCATCTCAGTCTTCCCTTTTCCAGCCTAAATGGCCCCAGGTCTCCCAGGCTTTCCTTCTCACAGAGATGCTCCTGTCCCCTAAGCATCATCATGGCCCTCTGTTGTACTCTCTCCAGTAGCTGCCTGTCCGTTGTGAACTGGGGAGTCCAGAACTGCATGCAGTACTCCAGATGTGGCCCCGCTAGGGCAGAGGGGGCGGAGAGCCTCCCTCAACCTGCTGGCCACACTGTTCTTCATACACCCCAGGATACCACTGACTTCCTTGGCCATAAGGGCACTTAGCTGGCTCCTGCAGATTAAAAGCCCTTTCTGTTACAGCAACACTCACTGCCAGAAGCATTCTTTTACACAGGGCTTGTAGATGCTGCCCATTAAAGCGCAGTTAGCCTGTGTTGGATGCTTCGCCCACTCTCTCTCCCAGATGGCTACTTATTAAGATATTTATGGCTAATATGAATTTCCCCTGCCATAAATCACCAGCCTTTATACCTGCAGGGAAGTCAGGGCAATCAGCGACCCCGCTCAGTTGGCGCGGGCAGTGAGTGCTGTCTTGTAAAATAAAGATTGGAGCAACTTATCGGCATCGTAAAAACAACAGGAGAGGGAAAAATCCCAGTGCTGCTATCTGATAACGGGCAGCAATCAGCCACTTGCACATCCTCTTCGAGGAGGCTGCTAAATGGAAAGTTACACAGATTCATTTGTCACTCAGGGACTTCTGGACAAGGAGCCAAAGCCTGTCGCAATTTAGATGGGTGGGAGGATGAAGGAGCAGTAATGCGGACAGCTTGTAGGAGGTCTGTGTGCTGGCAGGCTTGGGGGGCACCTCACCCAGCATAGGAGGTCTGTGTGCTGGCCGGCTTGGGGGGCACCTCACCCAGCACAAAGAGATGTGGGAGATGGTGGGTTTGAAGGGTCTCTGCGGGGAAATCACAGAACATTTTGGTTGTAAGGGACCATAAAGGGTCTGCTAGTCCAATCCCTCTGCGGACAGCAAGGACGCCTGCCAGCTGGAGAGGTCGCTCAGAGCTGCTAAGCGGCGGTGTCAGTAGGTGGCACTATTATATACTCGATGAGGCCAGGGCACAGGTAGCGAGGGAGCGGTAAAGCTCAGGAGATGTGAACACAGATTTCCTCTTTCTCACTCACTGCGAAAATACTCCACCAAGACCAATGTGGAAGAGGTGAGGAGTGTTCTCTGTGTCATTTCCTCTGTTCCTCTTGCTTGTACCGAGCCTTTTGCAAAGGTTCGGTTTTAAGGGCAATTCGTCATCCGTGGTTCTGTGGATGGTAAGCTCCCATTGCCACAGGTGTGCACTCAAAGCCACCCAAGGGACCAACTCAGCTGCTTGTTGCCATGTCTCTGGAGGTGCCCGGGGTTTATTTTGGAGGTTTTAAAGGTCAGGGAGTTCAAAGTTAAAAAATGCTCATCAGAGTTAACATGTATTTTGCCTTTAAGTTACAAAGAGAAAAAGGAATCTGTCCTTCACTGCTAAACGCCTTATAGTAGGAATTCCTTTCATCCTCTGACAGTGACATTTTTACTCCCTTTAATGACTGGGTTTTTCTTTTTCTTTTCCCTAGAGTGTTCCTCATTTTGATTCTTGCCATTTACTACTTTTCTTTTTATTGGACATCTCAGAGAACTGTCACCATTCCGCTAGTGTGCTGCTCTGTCCCTTCATACATATATTCTCTCTGTTTCTTTGGAAAAGCAAGTGAAAGACATGCCTGAAGAGCAGCAAAACCTCTTGGTCTTCACTAATGCTGGTCAGCAGAAAGACTAAACTGTGCCCGTTTCCACCCAAGTCATTTCCCCCTCTCTGCCCTCCCGCCTGCTGCCTTTCCGTTGCTGATGCAATGCTAGATTTGTAAAAAACCCTGACTACTATACTGGTTTTATCTTGAGGAACATCTAAATCACTTAGAAGTCTGTTGGCTGAACTCAATAAATAAATAGCAGAAAGCTCACTAGTAGCAGTGAGTTATGGTGTTGCTGTCACTGCTGTGTGGGGTTGTGTACAGCAGCTGCACTAACAGCAACCCCTCTATTAGCATATGGTTCTTTTAATCCAGTTCAGAAGAATTAAAGCAGTGTTCCCCACACTGGGAAGCGTGGTGGTTTATAAACTCTCCAGATTAAGTCCTGCCCAGGCAGCCTTTTGCTTCTGGCAAATAGTCACAAGGGTTTGTCACTCACAAGGGTTTGTCACTCACAAGGGCTTGTCCAATTCTGCTTGCAGAGATGCTCAGCCCCAATCGACGCTTAGATACGATGGAGAAAATCATCTGTTAGCATGAAAATCTCCAAGGAGCTGGAAAACCTAAAGTGAACCAGAAAATAAGCAATGCCCTCTCCTGCCAAGGAAGCTAGCCCAGCTTCATGAGAATAATCAAGTCATGCCTGATGCTCTGAGCTTTGTTCCAAGTCTCTGTACGTGTGTGTACAGCCATATAGATGCCAACGTCAGTACAGATGTCTTTAAATCTGCAGCACGAGGTGAGCACAACACAGGTTTATCCTCACTCTGATAGTACAAACCATTAGATCACATAGAAATAGGTATGGTATCCATCCTAGCATGTCCACTGCACATACTAACTGTACCACATCTTTGCTTGTCATTCTGCACATGCTTTAATGTTACAGAGATCTATACTCATATAGTGTGCCAAAAGTACCCATGATATCTGTGATTAAAGGAAAAAAAAAAACTTACTATTCCCTTGTCTCCTTTATACTCATTACAAACCCCTACTTTTTAGTTACCTACGTTTTCTGTGCCACTGAACTTGTATTTTGGTTTTTTTTTTTTTCTCTTTTTAAAAATATTCTGAATTTTTGTCCTGCAAAAAAGCACACTAAGATATAAAACCCTATTTTTAATTTCTTTTTTTTTTTTAATCCATGGTAGCAGCATGACTCCATTCCCCTCCTCAACTTTTGACAAGGCTTACAGTTTTAGGTTCATTTACAAGGGGGTTGTATTACAGCCTTGTAAAAGTATGTGCAATATTTCATTACATTCTAAACCAAAAGCAGGGAGAAAAAAAACAAAAAAACCCCACTTCAAATAAAAATACCCATAATTTTAGAGTTCCCTTGTCACTGTCTGAAAACCTTATCAGAGTGCCTCGTTACTTTAGTGGTGCAGGATTAAGGGTAATGAAGAAACATTTAGGGTTCTGCAAATCACTCTGATTTCATTGTATAATGCAACATCACTCCCCTTTGATTTACTGCTGGGTTGTTTGAAATAGCCTATGGTAGTTATCAGTCTTGGAGGAAACTCTGCTTCCTTCAACAATTAACTACTCAGAGTCAAGTTCTGTAAATAATAATACAATAGTAACAATAATAACAAATAATTAACGTAATAATGATTCATTATATTAATAATGATGATCATTATTGAGCAGTAATATGAGTACCATTAATACATCAACATATCAATAATTTAATATGTAATCATCTATTAATATTAGCAATAATTTACTATACAACAATTTATTAACACTAAGAATAATTTAATATGTAATATGTATTAATATTAACAATAATTTAATACGTAATTATTTGCTGGTCATTATTAAGTAGTAATATTAGTACCATTAATACATCAATATATTAGTAATTCAATATGTACTAGTCTATTAATATTACCTATTATTATCTATTAATTACCTATTATACCTTAATAATAACCTTAATAATTACCTTAATACTTACCTTAATAATTACATTAATAATTACATTAATAATTACCTTAATATCTATTAATTACCTAATATTCTCTATTAATAGTAATATACAATAATTTATTAACACTAAGAGTAATTTAATATGTAACATTAATATTAGCAATAATTTCATATCTAATAAGGTATCAACAGTAACACTAATTTAGTATATAATAATGTATTAACAACTATTTAATAAACAATAATTTATTAATAGTAACAATAATTTAATCTATAGTATTTTATTAATATTAACATGATGATTTAATGATTTAATATATAATGATTTAATATATAAACATTTGTTACTATTAACAATGATTAATGATCAATTGCTATTATTATTAACAGCCACTTTTTTTGTTTCCCCCCCCCCCCAGAGCACTTGTGAATGAGAAATAAAAACCTTCCACTGGATCCTCCCTTGATATTTAGTGGAGTAGAGATGAGCATTTTTATTGCACATTTTCCTGCACATATTTTGAGCATCAGGACTTTTTTTTTGTCTCCCCACTGGATCCTCCCTTGATGCTTAGTGGAGCAGAGATGAGGATTTTATTGCACATTTTCCTGCACATCTTTTGATCATCAGGACTTTTTTTTTTGTCTCCCCACTGGATCCTCCCTTGATGCTTAGTGGAATAGAGATGAGCATTTTTATTGCACATTTTCCTGCACATATTTTGATCATCAGGACTTTTCTTTTTTCCTNTCAAAGTTAATGTCGCCTATGGGTATGAAATTGAGTGAACCTTCTATATAGCTTGTAATTTCCACATGCTCATTTTGGAGTTTGTTTTCAGTTGAGATTTGTTTTCCTCACTGCCCTGGTGGATTTCTCAGTTTCCTCACTGAGGAGGGTGTTTCTTGAGTTCTAAAAAAAAAAAAAAAAAAAAAANAAAAAAAAAAAAATTATTAAAAAAATAAGTGTTTTGAAATAAAACACTGGCATTCAAACAGAACAATAACATTTCTGATTACTACTATGCTCATAAAATAAAACAGAAAAGCCACCACTCCAAAACCACCCATTAAAAAAACAAAACAAAACACCACAACAAAAATCAACTAATCAACCAACCCTCCCCAAAAAAACCCCCAACAAAACAAAACCAAAAACCAATCAAAAAGCTCTAACCCAACCTTTTAAAACTGTTGCCATTTTCACGGCAATTAATTCTGATCTTTTGGCTTCTCTTTTTTATTCATGAGCTACTGAAGGCAGGGTCCTTTCTCCATCCAATTCACCAACTCTTTCAGGAAAGTGCCTTGGAGTGAGTTTGATGAGCCCCCAAAAGAGATGGCTTCTTGGTTTCTATTTCTGTCACCTCACGCATTTTTGGAGCCGTGCCTGCTCCTGCGCCCTCTAAAGTGATTGCTTTCACTTGGAATTCTGATTCCTCTGCAGTGTGAACCTGCTGCTGCTGCTGCTGCTGCATGACCTGGGTGTTGGGAACATTGAAGCACCCTGAGTTCATGAGTAGTTCAGTGCGTGTGGCAGCATGCAGGGCTTCAAACAAATTGCTGGCATCCTGTCCAAAACGCTTCAGAGTTCCCTGGTGCTGTAAACTCCTCTAAGCCATTTAATAATTGAGGATTAAAATAATGTATCTGTGGTTTTACTCTTGCTAGGATGAGATGAAGGTGGAGCTGGACCAGTTCCTTAATTCCCTTTGATGATCTTTTCCCAAGGTATGCACCAGTCAGGTAAATTCATTGTCTGCTTGGGAAGCTTTTATGTAAGCACAGACTCACTTTGAGGTTCGGCGCTTCCCGGCAGGATGACAGTGAATTGGCCATGACATAGTTGTGGTTGCAGCAAATGGGTGCTATGGCATATCCTCATCCTTAAAGGTGTGCTGGTTTGAGGCTAATAGGAATATTTTAATGGAGAAAATTATGTTATAGGCTGTGAAAGGAAAACAATAGTGATGTCTGCTTCACTCATAGGCTTGCTGAGAGGTTTAAGAATAAGTATTCAAAACATAGATAAGTCAGTCTCTGGGGCACAGCGTCTCGGGCTGTTAGCAGCTTCTGGCTTTTCTCCTCTCTGCTGAGTAACCTCACTAACCACTCTCCTTCTAACCCCCCTGGCCCATCCTCCAAACTCACCTTGCATGTAAGACAAACCTTGAGGTAAGGTATAGGGGTGGGGAGAAGGTGGAAGGGTGGTTGGGAACCCCTCCTGGGGTCTCTGATTTCTGGGAGGGGGATTATGTTTCTGTATTACCTTCAACTTGTATATTTCTGTAAATATTCCTGTCTATTGTGTATATCTCTGCTTGTATATTGTGCTAAGCTGTAAATAGAGCTTCAGTCTTTAACTTCCAGCTGGCTGAGTCTAGTCTGGGGGATTTTACAAAGTGTGAGTGGGCGGAGAACTCCCAAACTATCACGAAAGGCTTGGTCTAAACATCTCTGGTGTTGAGCTTGGGTCTTGTCAGTGATGGCCAGTGGTAGGAGAAGCTAGAATACAGGAGATTACACTTGATCTTAAGGACAAATGTCTTTACTTTGAGAATGATGGAGCATTAGAACAAGCTGCACAGTGAGGTTGTGGAGTCTCCTTCTCTGGAGACATTCTAAACCTGCCTGGACCCTGTGATCCTATTCCAGCTGCTCTAGGCTACCTGCTGTAGCAGAGCAGTTGGACTAGATGATCTCCAGAGCTCATGATCGCTACCATTCATGACCACTATCATTCTGATTCTGTGAGTTGGAAATGATTGAGTAAAGTAGGTGGGGAAAGAGTACCAAGAGATCCAGGTGTGCCTCTGAAGCCTGGGAAATGGCAAATACTGTTAATAAGGCTGATATGTCCTGATAGGCAGATTTGATAGGAGAGAGTGCTGGACATGAAGGACATGTCTTGTGAGCAGCAGCTGAGCGATCTGGGGTATTTTAGCCTAGAGAAAAGGAGGTTCATGGGAGACCTTCTGGCTCTCTATAACTCTCTGAAAGGAGGCTGTAGAGAGGTGGGCATCAGTCTGTTCTACCAAGTAACAAGGGATAGGATGATAGGTAATTGCCTCATGTTGTGCCAAGGGATGTTTAGGTTGGCTATGAGGAAGAATTTCTTTGCTGAGAGGATTATCGGGCATTGGAACAAACTGCTCAGGGCAGTGGTGGAGTCCCCATACCTGGTGACTTTTAAGACTTATGTCATTTCCATTCTAGGCAATTCAGTAATTCTGTGACACTCTTCCCAGACCATAGCCTTAGGGTACAAGTTTGTGTTGTAATTCCTCCACTTCCAAACTGGGGAAGGCATCCATCATACAGTTGTCCTTTTAGTCCTGTAAACAACCAGATAGATACACACTGAGAAACACTTTGAAATGCCTTTGTGACTGAAACATGGGCTGGTAACACTGCTTCTGTAATCCATCACCTGGCAAAGACACTGTAGGGAGCATCCATCCATAGCTCTCAAAGCAGCTATCTACAAAAGACCTTGCAGGCATCCCATGATCAGTTTCTCCCTTGAAAAAACAAGGATTCTAGAACACAATCTTATACCCAGCAAGACCACTGTCAAGAACATACAAACAATGCAAGTGCTTACAGCATGCATCAAGTCTGACTCTATAAAACTTGGAAAAATGTAGTCCCATAATCTATCTCTTCACTGAATTCCCTGAGCTGGGATTAGTGTCTATTAGTTTCTAAGCTGCTGCTTGCTTTATGAATTTTCAATGATTTCTTTTTAATATTCCTGATCTTGTAAGCAGAGGAGGAGTGCAGGGACCATAATGTATCATGTGCTATATTATACCAGCAGTATAATCCTATACTGCTGTTGGGAGATAGCAATATCCTTAAGAACTTCAGGAATCACAGAACAATTTTGCAGTGTAATCAGTGCTACCAAACTCTTTTTCCAACCAATTTTTTTTTTTTTTTTNTTTTTTTTTTTTTTTTTTTTTTTTTTTTTTTTTTTTTTTTAAAGGGGTGTTGTGGAGAAGAAAGAGGAGGGAGAGATTTCAAGCTAATTCTTTCCATCTGGGCTTCATTTATGGATTATGTGGGAAAAGGCAAGATTAATCCATGGGAGGAAGGAGCACACATTCATTTGCCATCCATGGATGTAAACAGGAAGCCCAAAGCGTTGTGCCTTAATGTGTGCTTATTGCTTTAGTGAGGAAAGATGAGTTGAAAGATGGGTCTTATCCTGAAATATTTCAGTAAATTCTAATAAGATACAATAAACACATGTCAGTCCAAAGCTGTTCCAAAAAGGGGGGGACAAAACATTATCCTTGGATACAAGAGCAGTTGATAGGAGGGGAAAAAAATCCTTTGAATGAATTTGGCAAGAGAATCTCACTTGTTTGAGATTATTTTTCTTGAAATTTGATTTTCTTTTTTCTTAATTTTTTTTTCTTTGAATTGAGCATGCTCATGAACCATCCTGTACAGCTGGTGAGCTTCTGCTGCTCCTTTTCAAATGCAATAATTGGCCTCAAGGACCATCAATGCTTTTAAAGCCCAAGTTGAAGAATAATCCTTTTGTGCTCTGATGGCTGAGTGGAAGAGGGACGATTTTCTCCCCTGGCCTTTTCATTTCCCATGTATTTATTCAGACTGGCCAAGACCACCTAAGTGAGGTGTGACCTGGAGGTCTCCCTGCTTTGCTCCCAGGTGACAGGACCACGGCTTCACTCCCTGAAATATTTATCCCTATCTTTCCTGTGCACATTTCCATGGAGAGGTGGAAGCTGAGTAGTTAAACAGAGATGACACTGATTCTTCTTTCCCAAGACCCGTAACCTGACTCCCATCTTCCTCTCCCATGGCAGGGGGCAGCCACTCCAGCCCCATCACCCCATAACCACAACTGAAATGCTGTGATGAGATTTCACATCGTCTTTACATGCAGGATACCAGCAAGACCCCCTGTCACAGCAGCAATGGAACCTCAGCAAGGTCCCACTGCAACATCACACCCATGTAAAAATGTAGAGGTCAGGAGCATTTCATTTCCCTTAGGTTCAAATAGCTTGAGTCAGGCTATGTTGGCTCCCAGATTATTCAAAGGAAGATTTTTGTCTGTCTGGGCAGCAGCTACCACACTGGAGTTCATAAATATTCTCAGGAAGAAATACTGAGGGCTCTGCAGACAACTGATTCTTTCAAATGTTTATTTGCTGTCCCTGATTCGAGACAGTGATCAGGGCTGTGGACAATAAATGTCAAGCCTTGGAATTCAGAGTTTTACACAAAGTTCATTGGAGAAATTAGGGCAGGTTGCTTTTATGGTTGGCTGCAGAAAAGGCTCAGTCCCTCCTCATTTTAACCCATCTATCCAGCTCTGGGGATTCACTGTGGATGTGGCCATCCCCATCCAGCAGGTTCTGCAGGATAGGATGCTCTTTGCATTTGAGTGGGGTATTTTATTCCATCCCCACATCTCTCCTTGCCCAGGGATGTGCTTGGTGGTGGTACAGCAGGAACTTGAGTTTTAAGGAATGTCTGAGGCTCCTCAAGCCTGCTGGAATCTCACAAACCTAGGAAGTAATTCAATTAAACCTCAGAGCAGTCTCCTTTCCTGTCCATATCCCATAATTACACTCAATAGCAATATTTTTTCAAGTACATATGTATGTGTATTTACTCTACTACCATTAATTGTGAGGGTGCATATATTTCCATTTCTGTCTAATGACTTTTTCTGGGCAATTTAATTACCAGTTCTTCTATTGCTATTATAATGATTCAAACATGCATACAAAAAAAATTTAGTAATTTATATTTCACCTCAGGACACAGCTGATGTAAAATTCTCTCTGTATTTTTTCCATGTAGCTTTAAATGAATCCATTTTTTACTAGGGTGCTTGGGAAAAAAAGAATTTAGTTGGAAACTGAGCCCAAATAGGATTTATTGCAGCTCTATGATTCTGAAGAGTGATTTGATGAATTTAAACCTGTTTGGTAATTAAAAAAAAAAAAAAAAAAAAAAAAAAAGAAAGGCAAACAAATTGTCCTGGTTTAAAAGCTGGGAAAACATTTTCCCTCCTTCTGCTCTGCACTTTGAGCCAGCTGAGATGATAAACTCCAACTGTGAGGCTTTCAATGAGGAAGGGGCAATTGTTTTAAACTAGAGCAGAGTAGATGTAGATTAGACATTAGGAAGCTCTTTACTATAAGGGTAGTGAGGCTCTGGAAAGGGTTTCCCAAAGAAATAGTGAGTGCCTCATCTCTGGAAGCATTTAAGACCAAGCTGGATGAGGCTTTTAGCAAGCTGATCTAGTAGGGGGTCTCCCTGCCCAAGGCAGGGGGATAGAACTAGATGATCTTTAGGGTGTCTTCCAGATCAAGCCATTCTATGATTCTATGATTTATGAGCTCAGCTTTTCATGGATGCAAGGGCTTCTAATTTCCCTGAAGATGCTGCTCCATGTCACAGCATGACTCCCCCTGGACCTGTGCTGGAGAAACTGGGGACAGAACTGGATGCTGTGAGCAGCACCTCAATCCAGAAAGAGGTTTCTCAATCTTAGTTTTTGAAGGTTCATCAAATGTGCCAACAGGGCACCGAAGTTTAGCAGCAAGCACTCTAAACCTCAAGAATGCTAAAGTATTTCTTCCTCATCTCCTTAAATATGACATAAGAGAATGGCTACAAAGCTGGTGAGGGGCCTGGAGCACAAGTCTTCTGAGGAGCAGCTGAGGGAACTGGTAGTGTTTAGTCTGGAGAAAAGATGGCTGAGGGGAGACCTTCTTGTTCTACAACTCCATGAAAGGTGTTTGTGGTGAAGTGGATGTTGGTCTCTTCTCCCAAGAAACAAGCCATAGGACAAGAAGAAATGGGCTCAGGTTGTGCCAGGGGAGGTTTAGGTTGGACATTAGGAACAACTTCTTGCCCAAAAGGCTTTTCAAACCCTGGAAGAGGCTACCCAGGGCAGTGGTGGAGTACCCATTCCTAGAGGGAGTAAAAAACCATGTAGACGTGGTGCTGTGGGACATGGTTTAGTGGTAACCTGGCAGTGCTGGGTTAACAGTTGGACTTGTTGATCTGAAAAGTCTCTTCCAACCAAAGAGATTCTGTGTTCTGTGATTCCATAACTTTGTGCCTCTTAATTTTCTTTTGAGTTCTTTGTGAAGAAATCCAAACCTATCTCAAGCCAGGAGATGCCATTATGTCTGCAATGCCCTGGAAGATCCAGTGCCTGTCCCTACCCCATCTTGATGGAATCTTACCCTGGTGGCAAGTCAGTGAGCGTCGAGGGCTCCAAGCACTGCTTGTAGTTACAACAGGCCAGGAAAGTGTTAATTAACCCTCTGCTCCTTTGGAGGAATGTTTTCCAAGCCTCATTTTACATGCTTTAAATCAAAGTACAAAGAGTTTCCTTTGTAAGTTTTGATAAATGTTTTCTTATTATTTATATTACTGTGGTGTTCCTTAGAAGAGATCTGAGTCCTATTGCAATAGGTGCTGTACAAAATCTCTCTGAAGGGCTGACAATTTAAACAGCTGAGGCAAAAACTGGAGGCATGGAAACACAGTGACTTGCCAAAAATCTAAGGAGGCTGGGAGCAGCTCTCCTTCCCTGTTGCTCATCCAGTGGTCCAGCTAAAGACAAGACTCAGCTGACACAGGTGTAGCTGTAGCCAGAATCATTCCTGTTTCTTAGATATTGACTTTAATATTGTTTTGGGATCTTCTTTGAAGAAAAGAAGGTCTTGTAGTGTTGTTCAGCATGAGCTGAAATATGAGGGACGGCAGGGGTAGAGCTTATTGACATACAGCAGAAGGAGATGTTATTCACAGCAAACTGGGAGCCACCCAGCTCATCACATTCCTCTGAATGACTTGTCCCAGAAATTGAACTTCAAGATTACAATTTTTCATTCATTTAATAAAAAAATTTCAACTCTTGGAGAGCTAGGAAACATGTTCTATATATCTTGAGCAGTCATTTACCCAAGAAACAATAACTAAGCTTCTTCTTGCCTGTCTCTTGTCTGTAGCAACATGCTTTGGACATGCTCTAGCTGCTTTCTCTCATACAAATGAGCAGATAAGTCACTCAGCCCTCGCTGGAGACTTGGTCTTCATCAAGGAGCACAAGGTCATTCATAATAACTAGCAGGGGTTGACCCACATGCAACATGTGAAATCCCACTGCAAATGTACATCTGGCCATGCTGGGTTTTAAATCATGTGTTTTCTTCCTTTTCCCCTAATGCTGTCCATTATCCTGCTCAGTGTGGACAAGACAAATAACACCACACAGCAATGTGTCTCTGTCAGGGGACAGGACTGGTAACAAAGGCTGCAGATGCCTTCTCGGAAGTTGCTGTTGACCTTACTACTGACACAGACATTTCTGATTCAAGGGGTGGCTCCCCTTGTGCTCCTTTTCATTCCCAATCCCTGTCCTTGCTTGGCTATTTTTCTTTATCTCTCTGCCTTTTTTTCCTGTTCTTCCACCAGCAATGACCATCACTCACTGGGTCATCCCAACTCGTCCTGAACTGGAGCATTGGCAGCACTTCACTTATTAGTCAGCCAACTCATGGGATCCTGGCAACCTTTTTCTCTCTATAAGGACAGGGTCCAAGCTGCTCTTTGATGTTGTCAAACCATGACTTCCACTGGTCTCCCCGCTGATTTCTTTGCTCTTTCTCCCTGGGAGCAGAAAGCAACAGGGAAGCATTTAGTGTTGTATCAGGCACCATGCCAGTACGGTTTCAGGCTTTGTTACTGTGTGGAGCAGCCAGCCTGTCCGGCCCTGGATGGATATGAGGGATGCTTTCATCTTGTAAGAATGCTTTGCATTTTGGTCACTCAGGTTGTTTCACCTATAGAGCCCATCCAGGCAAGCTCTGGAGTAGTCAGCCGTCCTGAAATCCAAAGGAATAACAAAAAATCTAAGTCAAACACAGAGATCAAAGCCTGCCCAGAATTTATGTGTTATGGATTCAGAAACATAGAGGACAAGGTGAAATCTGCATTTCTGGTGGGATATTGATTTATTTCTATTCCATTTGCCTCCTAAGGTTTGAAAGATGTGAACAAAAAGGGAGTCATTCACCATATCTGAAGCAACACAAGTGAAATTCTGGCCCCTGTTAAAGTCAATGGCAAAACTCCCATGGATTATGGTGGGGCCAGTGTTTCACCCCATGATTTCTCATCTCCCTTTATTTTATTGACCTTTCTCTTGAATACTAGAGAAATGCAAATATTTTTTTCCAGCATAAGTCTTTGTACTCTATGAACTCTGTTGGATCCAAAGTACTTCATATGTATATAAGAAAAACAGCTAAAAACCAAAGAGAGAGCAGTTAACTGTGCAAATAATGATCTCCACAACCTCTAACAAATGGCCATGTTCAAAAAGAGATAGTGATTTAAATGGTCAGAATAAATAAAACAGGCTTAAGGCTAACTTTTGCACCACAAAGAGCATTCTTATGCCTGCATGGTACAGACCACACATCTTGGGAATGTAGATGGGCCTCCAAGGCCACCTCAGCATGGCTCTGTTGTGGCCATGAAATCACAGATGCTTTAATATCATTTTAACATCATGCTGATGCTCAAATCTTAAGGAATCCAACAGTTCTGATGTGAGAGGATGAAGGATGCTCCCATTTTTTTCTGGCATTGTTCTAACTAACTGTTCTCAGTGGAAAAAAATAGATGTTCCTTTCTCTGTCAGTTCAGTCTCAAGATGGAATGGAGAAAAATAGCTGAATTGTCCTTTCTGCTTTCTCCCAAAGCTTTGTCTTATCCTTAAAATCCTCTGTGTTGAGATGGTGAATCCAGGTAGTGTCCCAATTACATTTTGTCTGTCTGTGGAATAATGCAAACTATCAAAGACATTGCCACAATAATCTCACTTTTCATAGGTCCAAAGAATTTGCAAGCACCATTAGAAGATACCTTCCAACAGCATCTCAGGCATTTCTAGATGATTTGTGTGGCTTAGATAGTCCTTCAAACAGCAGAAGGATGTGACCCACACTGAAATGATCCTGATTTTACTACAAGCAAGTGGAGACACAAGAAATCAGGTAGAATGGCCAGTCAAGCAAAAGCAGATGAGGCAGGAAGAAAGAACTTCTGACAAAGATGCTCAGAGGGCTGCAGCAGCTCTGCTATAAGGACAGGCTACGAGATTTGGGGCTCTGCAGCCTGGAAAAGAGATGGCTTTGAAGAGACCTTGTAGTAGCCTTCCAGTATCTCAAGGGGGCCTACAGGAAGGCTGGGGAGGGACTATTGACAAGGTCTTGCAATGACAGGACAAGGGGCAATGGGTTTGAACTGGCAGAGGGGAGATTTAAACTGGATGTTAGGAGGAAGTTCTTTCCAGTGAGGGTGGTGAGACACTGGCACAGGTTGCCCAGGGAGGTTGTGGCTGCTCCCTCCCTGGAGGTGTTCAAGGCCAGGTTGGACGAGGCCTTGAGTGAGCTGTACTAGTGGGAGGCGTCCCTGTCTATGGCAGGGGGTTGGAACTAGATGATCTTTGAGGTCCCTTCCAACCTTACTCTTCTATGATTCCATGATTCCAAAGTGGACGTAATATTGTAACCAACATCTGGATATGATTTAGTGATGACTTATGGTTTAGTGGTGGCTTAACAGTGTTGGTTAATGGTTGGATTTGGTGATCTTAGAGGTATCTTCCAACTAAAATGATTCTGTGATTCTATATGACAGAGAAATGAGCAATTACATCACAGGATCAAGAATGGTAGGGTTGGAAGTGACCTCTGGAGATCATCTATCCACATCTCCCTGCCAAAGCAGGGCCACCTAGAATCAGGTTGCACAGGACCACATCCAGGCAGGTTTTGAAAGTCTCCAAGTAAGGAGACTCCACAACCTCTCTGGGCAGCCTGTTTCAGTGCTCTGTCTCCCTCAAAGTAAAGAAAAAAAAGAAAAAATCTCCTCCAGTTGTATGACTGGAAATTATGTAGATCCTGCAATCACACCCAGTATCCCAGTGCAGAATGTGAGCAGAAGGCTTCCCTCATTCCAGTCTTCATCTTCCTCATCATCCTTAAGTCCATGGACAACCTCACTTTTGCAGGCTATCAAATCCAAGGTCCATCTTGTGCAGTGCTGCTGGGAGAGCTTTTCTTTATAACCAAATAAAAAGGAGGCTGAGCTTTAAGTGCTCTGGGCTTACATTTTTTCCCCTTCCATTTATTTTTGTTTCAAAATGTGCCTTTCTTTTTATTAAAAAAGAAAGCAGAACAAAGAAATTTCTGTCATCTCTTGGGCCATGTTCTGATGCCTCACCGACCACCGGCGGTTTGCAGGACCACAGGGTGAGTAATGGTGCACAGGAGCCTATTGCATGTTAAGTCCTCTGCTCTGACTTCTTCTGCCAAAGCAGCTCTGTTCACACTAACGTGTTTGCCCATGCTTTGTCAGACCCAATTCTGCCTGATTTGAGTTATGAAGCTTCCATCACATCTTCAGGGAAAACTATTTCACTGTCTACCAGGCCTCTCGGGTCAGAATGCGGATTCATGAAGCCCGCGGTGTGTATTTAGTACAGGAGTACTTTGAACAGTAATAAGGTTGAGGAAATGGGGCCAAAATTCTGTCCTCAGCCTCACCGGTGTGGTGCTTGTTAGAGCACTGAGGAGCCAGCTGAGTGACAAGGGGTGGAGGATGGAGAGCTTCCGCGGGGGCTGGTGCATCACTGGATTTCATGACCTTGGGGAAGTCCTTTGGCTTTAATCACCCCGACTGGGAAATTGAATAAACCATGGAACCTTTGCTATAAAGGCAGCTTCTGCACTTAAAGCGGTGTTATCGCTTCCACAAATAACAAACAAATCACAGGGCTTGGGCTCTATTTCCTGGCTGGAAGGAGCGTGGAGACTGATCACTGGCATAAAGCACATTTGATCCCACTTTTGCTTTATAACAAGTGCTGTGCTGCACTTGTGAACACGGGTTAACAATATTGTTCTTTCTGAAAACGTTAGCGCTCACTGAAAGCTTTCAGACAAACATCCTACCAAGGCTTAGTGGCCTCGGCTTGTTTGACTTGGAATCAGACTTGATTTCTAATTAGCCAATCTTTAGCAGGCTGTCAGAAAAGGCAACGAGCTGCCAATTTTCACACCTTAGCCCCAGGAAAAAAAAAAAAAAAAAGAAAAAAACCACCCAATAAAAGTCTTTAAAAAAAAAAAAAAAAAAAAAAAAAAAAACCTTACCACTTCTACTGCTTGGAAATTCCCAGTGTGGTCAAGGTTCATCCTCTCCACTCACACACATACATGCATGTATATGTGTGTGCCTACAAACTCCTACATGATCAACACCCAAATCATAGAATTGTAGAATCACAGAATTGTAGAATGGAAGGTTGGAAGGGACCTCAAGGTTCCAACCCCCTGCCATAGTCAGGGATGCCTCCCACTAGCACAGCTCACTCAAGGCCTCGTCCAACCTGGCCTTGAACACCTCCAGAGNTTATGAGGAGAGGCTGAGGGACCTGTGGCTTTTTAGTCTGGAGAAGAGAAGACTGAGAGGGGATTTAATCAATGTTTAGAAATATCTGAGAACTGGGTGTCAGGGAGGGGGGGCAGGCTCTACTCATTTGCTCCCTTTGATAGGACAAGGAGCAATGGATGGAAGCTGCAGCACAGGAGGTTCCACCTCAACACAAGGGGGAACTTCTTTACTGTAAGGGTCACAGAGCACAGGAAAGGCTCCCCAGAGAGGCTGTGGAGTCCCCTTCTCTGGAGACTTTCAAGGCCTGTCTGGATGCATTCCTCTGTGACCTGAGCTAGATTGTATGGTCCTGCTGTGGCAGGGGGGTGAAGTTGATGATCTCTCTGAGTACTTTCCAACCCCTGACATCCTGTGAGCCTGTGCTCTCCAGCAATTGGACAAGGGGGGATAGTTTTAAGCTGAGGAAGAGTAGGTGCAGACTGGATCTTAGGAAGTTCTTCAGTATGAAGGTGGTGGGACTTTGGAACAGGCTGCCCAGGGAGGTTGTGGATGTCTCCTCCCTGGGGGGGGTTCAAGGCCAGGTTGGATAAGGCTTTGAGCAGCCAACTCTAGTTGAGAGATGTCCCTGCCTGTGGTGGGGAGGTTGGAGTAGATGATCTCTAAGGTCTCTCATAAAACCATTCCATGGTTTTATGATTTATGAATGCAAAACAGTCTTTACTTCAGCATTTTTAGAGGTGAAGATCAGCACTTCATCTGCTTAGAGAAACACCTGAGAGTTTGAATCCACCATACATGGAGATACTCTTGACTCAGATCCAGCTCAGAGGGAATTCTTGAAAGGATTGAGTATACCATGAACCTCCTGTACTATCCACTTCTATGAATGTGTCTAAGAAGCAGCAATCTGTACTCTATCTGCAGTTAAGCTGCCTTTGGTACCCAGTGGGTCATGAGGATACCTTAGCTCCCCTATACTTCTGACCCTTTTTGTCTGAAGGTGCTGTTTGGAGAAATAACTTTTTTTTTTTTTTTTTTTTTTTGGTCTTTTTTGTCACAGAGATTAAAAATCTGAAAGAAAATCCAAACAAAATGTTACTGTCCTTGCTCCTCAAGTGGGTCGTGTTCATGGAATTTGTTTCTCACCCCTGAGGAGCAAAATAAGTTCCCATGTTGTGTTATGGAAAATGGTAGAAATGGAGATGAAACAGCAAAATCTGTGTTCTTAACAGTGTTGGCAGCCCCAGAGATGCCTCCATCTAAATTTTAGCTTGTGCTTCACTTTTTCAGGTATGCTTCTCTCTTCTTTTTCTAATAGTGCTCAGATGTGAGGGAAAATACTGTTCACTGTCAGCCATAGTGGTTGAGCAGCTTCAAGCCTGTATAATTTACCTATAAACTGCATTGTGAGGACACTTAATGAGAGCATCTGGTACAAGAAAGGGGCAGTTGGTTTTAGTCTTGAAGACCTTTTTTCAGCTGTTTCAGCTCCCCAAACTCAAGCAAATTCCAAGTGACTTCAAGAGAAGCTTGGGCCAATTAAAGTCTAGGTGAGAACTCCAGGATTTGGCCAATACTAATAAAATTAGAGAAATGTGACTCGCTACCTCAGCTAATAGTTTCCTTAAAGGCACTACCCCATGCTGCCACGTTTCTCTAATCTCCCTCGGCAGCCCAGACCCAGCTCCCCTCACTGCAGTGCCTGCTCCTGTAGATGTCGGTGGAAGTGATGTCTGCTAGGGATTATTTGCATTCTTTAAGCAAGCATTCAGCCCATAAATTACAACAAGAAAGGCTCTTCTTCGAGCCCTCATTTTTAAATTCCTCTTTAGGAAGGTGTTTCACTCGTATCACGACCCATTAACTAAGCCATATGGAGATTCCTCCATCCAGAACCATTCCACTCCCCAAAACACAACTGCTAGGGAGAAATGAAGATTTGGATCCATTCTTGTTTTCCTTTCTGTCTGTTTATTTAACACCGGAAAGATTGTTGAAGATGTTATCACAGAGAGTTCACTGAGGTGTTTTGCTGTGACGGTGTTATTGCAAGGGTGGTCAGCTGGCTCTTATCTTCAGCTAAGAGAGGTGCAGTAGGCAGGGAAAAGTGATCAGATGAGCACTCACCATAGGTTCAGTTCAGTTTTTTTCTGTAAATATTCCATTTCAGAAGTATTTCCTTCAGTTTTAAACAGTTCTGCTTTGCTCTCCTTACCGGAGAGCTAGTGTGCTGGTTTGAGGCGGTTTGGAATATTTTAATGAGAAAAAATCAGATCATAGGCTGTGAAAAGTAGATGTCTGCTTCACTCATAGGTTTGCTGAGATGTGTAAGAACAAGGACACAAACATAGATAAGATAGAGTCTCTTTCTGGGAACTGGTGTGTCTTCTGGCCTCTTTGCTGTGTAACCTAACTAACTAGCTTCTGACCCCACCTTGCTGATCCTCCAAACTCACCTTGCATGTAAGCCAGACCCTGGGGTAAGGTAGAGGGGTGGGGAGAAGGTGGAAGGGTGGTTGGGAGCCCCTCCTGGGGACTCTGATTTCTGGGAGGGCGATTGTGTTTCTGTATTACCTTTAACTCGTATATTTCTGTAAATATTCCTGTATATTGTGTATGTAAATATTGTATTGTGTATGTAAATGTATTGTGTAAATATTCATGTATATTGTATATTGTGCTAAGCTGTAAATAGAGCTTCAGTCCTTAACTTGCAGCTGGCCGAGTCTAGTCTGGGTGATTTTCATAGTGTGTGTGTGGGGGTAACTCCCAAACCATAGCAGCTAGAGGGGCTTCAGTTAGAATCACTGAATCAGAAAATGGTAGGTGTTGGAGAGGTCGTCTGGAGATCATCTAGTCCAACCTTACCCAGAGCAGGCTGCACAGGAATGTGTCCAGTTGGATTTTGAATGTCTCCAGAGAAGAGACCTCTCTGTGCAGCCTGGTCCAGTGCTCCAGCACCCTTACAGTGAAGAAGTTTCTCCTTAAGTTCAGATGAACCCCCCCTGGTTCTAGTTGGTACACATTGCCCCTTGTCCTATTACAGCCTACCACTGAAAAGATCCCAGGCCCATCCTCATGACCTCCACCATGTAGATATTTCTATGCATTTGAAAAGGACAATCTGGTTGCCTGTCTCAGTTCTTCACAGCCACTAGTGAGGAACTTTATTACCACCAGTAGTGCATAACACAGAAAAGTCCACACATCCCCTGTGAAAAAGCTCTGCAGCACACCACAGCAAGCATAAAGTCCTTG
This sequence comes from Ramphastos sulfuratus, assembly GCA_013399055.1. Taxonomy (NCBI): domain Eukaryota; kingdom Metazoa; phylum Chordata; class Aves; order Piciformes; family Ramphastidae; genus Ramphastos; species Ramphastos sulfuratus. Next base: position 82,016 of record WBNM01006344.1, read on the forward strand.
CTGGGACAAAAACAAAACATTCACAAATGGAATGCCCAGGTGGGACTAACCCATGATTTACAGGCCAGACTACTGCAAAAAAATGGTCTTTCTGCACCTCCCTAGAGTCTCCTGTCCATTTGTGGAGATGTATTTCCAGTTGCAGATTTGGCCATTTGTGGTCACTCAAATCTACCAGGTCTGCCATGGGTTTGCAAGCATTTTTGGTGCCCCACAGAGCTCCATCACAGCCTGATCCAGCTGTTAGGCCACTTCAGCAAGAGATTATTCCATGCACTAAGGAAAGAGGGGATTATTCCAAAATAAAGTGCAACAAGTACCACACAAACTTCAGGAAAGGCCTTGACATTACCTATTGGGCAAATGAAGTTTAACTGTGTTCTTTTCTATTTTTTTCCTCTGCACTTCCAGAATTTTTAACAGACTGAGGCTGAATTTCATGGTCTGTTGGTAATTTGTATGCATTGTTACCACTCAATGTTCATATTCTTTCTGCTGACCTCACTTGAACTTGCTTCCCTCAAACCCGCAGCAAGTCCAAGAGGCAAGGGCTTGGTTTACTGCAACAAGCCCTCAGTGGAACTATACCTTTGGACCACCCAGGAAGGGCAGTGAGCCGTAGCACAGCTTGTATCTGGAGCACACCTGCGCTCCTTGACCCTTGTTTGCTTTCCCTTCATTTCTGGTCTCATTTAGACCCACTGTGCCCCAAATGGTTCAGTTCACAGGTACCTCAGAGACCTCATCTCTTCCTTCCTTCATCCCTCCCTCTCCTTTCAAAATCAACTGAAGTGGCAGATCTCACTTTCTTTGACTTAAGTGAGAGCAACAGAGTGCAGCTGGTGTGAATGCAGCAGGCTTTGCTGGAAGCCATGAGAAGTCCCATGGCAGTTTTCATCCTCTAAGAGCCTGGCCCAGGATGTTTTCTATTTTACTTTTTTATGTCTGGACCTAGTGTTCCAGTTGGATGGATTTTAAAGTAAACAGAGCTGATAAATAAAAACTTCTGCATTTCCCAGTCATCCCAGCCTATTTCTGTTCCTCCTGCCTTGCCTCCCACCTCCTAGTCTTTTACTGCTTGCACAGATACAGCAATTAAATGTTCAGCCAGTCTGCCAGTTTCTTCTTGCTCAGTTGATTCATCCTGAAATCTGTTTTTTGAATGGATTTCTTCTAAAAGAAGTAGTGCCAGAGTAGAGAATTTAGGTTCTTGGGTGGAAAACTCCTTATGCAGGACTTTTCACCCCAAATTAGTCATCAATCATCAGCAACTGAGTACATTTTACTCTGATGTTGGGCTTTGCTGGAGCCAAGATGCAGAGGCTTAACGAGAAGGATGGGAACAGTAACACCCAGCAGCTGGCAAAGAGCTCCTTGATTTCTTCTGGATGGTGGAAACAGCAGAAGAGCATGCCCACATTCCAGGTGATGGTGAAGGGGGGAGGTGTGGGGATGGGTCTGTCTTCCCCATCAGCTCTCATGATGCTCACCTTCCTTGGCCTTCTGCATCACCAGCTCTGCGCTGTGTTTTCAGGCTCTTTTCCAAATCTGTGACTTCAAGAGAATTTGCCTTAGTTTGAAGCACCAGCCTTTGATCCTAGTAACTAAAGCCTATCTTTTTTTTGGAGATGGTAATTAGCTGAAACTAGTAATGGAAAGATTTTTTAACTTAATGGACCCTTAAGCATTTGAAAAGCATTTTTTTTTTTTTACCACAAATCTCACCTTTTTTTCCACTTTGTGAAACTGCTTTCTGTTCATCCTTCTCATTAAAACCCTCAGAACTAAATGCTGGGGCTTGTGACTTGGGAAGCATATGGATTTTACAGCCCATGCACACCAAAAGAGGAGGCATTCATCTGCACAGAGCGTTCCTGTTTGTTTATTGTCCCAGCAATGGGACTTCTTGGCTCGGCAGCCATCGGAGCACAGGTTCCAGACTCTTGGCTTTTCAGGCTCTTGCTGTGTGTCCCAGCTGCAGTTAGACCCTGGCAGGTCTAATGCTTCTCCAATGGCTACCTTCCTTCACTTAAAACAAGCCTGGGGATCGTCAGGCCTTGGTTCATTTCCAGAGTCTATTAATTGAACCTGCAGGGCTTAGTTCTCCTAACACACAAAGAGCCCAACTCTGCAAGCTCCACGCAGCTGTTCTGCCTCTTGTAAATGCAGAGCACATGCCAGCCTTACATCTCCATGTGGGAAATAAGAGATGAGTCCCAGTCCAGAGGGATTAAAAACATTTTAAAATATGTATTTTTTTATTTTTTAGAAAAGAAGGTCTTACTGAGTATGTTTCCTGGCTATGAAGCAATTATTCCTACACAAAAATTGTGTTTGTCTCCAAACAGAGCTCTGGAAAGGGTGGGGTGAGAAAGAAGCTGGCCTCAAAGGCCTGATGAATAAAGGGAGACTTTCTCACACCCTGACATCTGCTGCCCAGAGTCCATCCATCTCTGCTCACAACCAAAGAGAGAGTTTGCATGACAAGAACAAATGGGCAAGGGACTGGAACTGCTATCCTGAAGTGGCCCTTTTGCTGCATGTCACAGCTCAAAGGCAACATGTCCTGAAGCCAAAAGACAACCTTCAGGGGCTTCTGAGCTGCTTGCCCAATTCTTCAGAGCTTATTTTAGCTGGGGCTCATTTTTTTTCCAGCCAGGTGAGAAAACAGAAGTAGTAATTCAGGCTTTGCATCATATCTTCTCCAAGGCTAAGGGCTTGTTCTGAGGCAATGCAGAGGAGCTGCAGGTTTCTACTGAACGATGACTGAGCAAAACAGTCTCCTACTGGGGTCCTCATGCCTCTGAGGAGTCTTCATCTTTGCTGATGAAAGAAAACACCTCCTGCTTTGCCATGTCCTTCATATTTCTATCTTTCAAGTTAGTAGACATCTCTTTGCTGTTTATCATCTTTGCCTGGAGATTTTCCATGTCTTCACACTTTGAGACAGTCTTTTAACAGAGGGTGATTAAAGCACTGAAGTTACCAAGTCACTTCTAGCTGTTTGGTGTTACCTAGCATCTCCACAGTGGTCTTTCTACCCCTAGCAGTTACTCCCAAAGGTCTTCTTTCAGATCAGAGAGCCCCTTATAGGTACTTCAGATACTTCAGATGTCTCAAGTCTATGTATTCAAGCCTCAAAAGTCTATGGGTGGGCAAAGATCAATCCTTCATCGCACTACTTGGATGTAACTACTCAATGTCCGTGATTGCTTGCAACTCTTGCTTCACCTACTTGACCTCAAAACACTGGAAGTTGCTATCACAGGCAATAGTTCACTGAATGAAAGGAGGTGAGAAGTGAGCACAGCCTTATCCAATCTCCACCAGGCTTTTCCCAGGTAGGACTGGGGAGAGCACAGAGTAGAGAGGAGCACAGAAAACCATTTGTTTGAAATCTGGGACACACACTGACTGAAACCACTTTGTTGCGTTCACTCAGCCCTAATAGGAACTCACACGTTCCTTGAAATGGGTTATTCATTATACAGCAGCTAGTAAAAAAGAAGGGATTTTTTTTTTCCCTCCCTCCCCCCAGCCCTTAACATCTGATTTTCAGCTCCAACAAGGACTTTACCAAGTTCACGTGGAGAAACTTCACCAAGGGCAGCGCATATCACCATCAGCTGTGTGCAGGGCTGGGGCACTTGCTCGGGGCTCAGCAGTCCTGGTGCAAAACATGTTCATGGGCCCCTCGTGCCTGGGAAGCTATGCCAAAGTCATGAGCTTTTATTAGCACTAACTTTCCATTTAGTCGGGAGGGACCTTTCCATTTGCTTCCCCTGCAGTATAGCCCTGGCTCCACCTCAACATTTGCACCTTATAAAGTGTTGTCATGACCCGACTAGAGCAGTTTATACAAGGCCCTTCAAGATCCCCAGTAATGAAGAGTAAATAACCAAGGAAAGCTTTCTCTCACTTTGCAGCTTTTCTTTCAGTCTCAAAAGAAATAAAACAACTTACTTAACAGCATTCTTTAATCTTTTGCACCAGTGGCCTCCTTTATAGGGTGTTATACAGAGCCAGTGTAAATCCAACCTCTGTAATGGGGTCAGTGTTTCTCAACAGGTGTTGGGTGGATACAGTGTAAGATCTATTTTTTCAATAAATGTCAAGCCAGAAAGCTTGCTGTTCTTACACAGGCAACCTTAACATGTGGTTCTCTCACACGCTCACCCTCTCCTCCCTGGTACCCCTTTCCCAACCATTTTTTTTTCCAGCAGCCCACCAAGGTCTCCAGTTTAATCTCAAAGAAGGCAGCGGATGCCTGTTGCCCAGCTGTAGGAAGAAGAGCACAAGAGCTGCTAACCTGCCATACTTTGGGCAGGAGACCCTAAAAAGATGAGAGACAGCCATCATTTTCTGGAAAGAATTCCTTCTTCCTGCTGGCTTTCCACAAAGGGGCTGAAAATGGATGGATAGATAGTGCAGGGGAAGTGCAGCAGACAAAGCAGTGAAAAACAGCTCATTGTGTTGTTTGGGAGCAGCCTCAGGACTGATCCTGAGGCTCTAAATTATTCTTTTTATTACAGTAAGATGCTCTCCAGAGGCAGTAGAGAGCTCACCTAAATAAGGAAGCCATAGTGAGCCTATGGTCATCAAATTAGAGCCCAGACTGAGTTTGTTGCTATTTCAGCAAGGACACAGCTTTACCTCTTCTCTTCAGCAGCCCAGGATGTTATAACACAGCAGCATTAAGAAATATGCTAATTAGCTCAACAATTAATTCCCTGAGAAGCACATCATCCAAATAAAGCAAATGTGTGCTTGTTCATTTGACCATTATTTTAGATGGCTTTAAAAAATATTTTTGTAGAATAATTTCTGTTGGAAAAAGATCTTTAAAATTATTGAGTCCAAGCACCAATGCAACACCACCATGGCCACTGAGTTATGTCCTGAAGTGCCATGTCTACACATTTTTTTGACACCTCCAGAGATGGCAACTCCACCACCTCCCTGGACAACCTATTCCAATGCCTGACCACCGTTTCTGTGAAGAACTTTTTTCCTAATACCCAACCTAAACTTCCCCTCGTGCAACTTAAGGCCAGTTCTCTGATTGTTCTATCAACTGATACTAGCAAAAAGAGACCAACCCCCACCTAGCTCCAACCTCCACTCAGGGAGTTGTAGACAGCCTTGTCTCAAGCCTCCTTTTATCCAAACTAAACAATCCCATTTCCCTCAGCTGTTCCTCACAAGACTTGCTCTCAAGACCCTTCAGCAGCTTAACTGCTCTTATCTGGACATTCCCCAGCACCTCAGTGTCCTTCTTATAGTGAGGGGCCCAAAACTGAACGCAGTATTGAAGGTGTGGCCCCACCAGTGCAGAGTACAGGAGGAACAATCACTTCCTTACTCCTGCTGTAATATATAAGTCTTTGCATGTGTCTTTGTTTATGAAGTTTATATTCCTCAACAGGTAATTAGTAATTTAGGTGATTGCCTTGGGGCTGCCGTTCCTCCCATTCTCCAAACCATCTGGCCCTGGGAAGGATGAGTCCAGAGCATTAGATGCTCTTTGCAGTATTTACTTATGAATAGACTGTGCTGCCTCCCTTCCTGCTTCTCCAGATACCATATGAGAAATTAATGCAAAATATTTCCAGTTGAGTTTAAAGGGAGGGGGACAAAAATGACACTTTGCAATCATTTGGGCTCATTCCTTATATACTTAACTTAACTAAACTGGAAAAACATGGACT
>WBNM01006345.1:0-40479 GCA_013399055.1 Ramphastos sulfuratus
TTATTATTAAATGGCGATCGGGGTGATGCGAGTTCAAAATATTTAATATTAATAAACTATATTAATATTTTTAAAATATCATTCTTGCAGTAATTAATTACCCCTTCCACTACAGGCAGTGAACAACCCCAGCCCCCTCAGATGCTCCTCGTTGCTCATGTTCCCCAGGCCCTGAGTATACAAGAAGCCTAGTTGCTTAAGTCCTCTGGAGAACTCAGAAAGTAAGTGAGATGAATCTCACTGTTTGCATGACAAAAGTATGCCATATTTTTGGAATGTTTATGTTAATGCTCATGTCTGAATAATTGCTAGGATAGCAGTGAGTCCTTCTGGTCTTTGGATGAACACTGAATAAGAAGACCAGAGGAAAGGAGCCCATTCATTGGAGGAAGACTGAACCATACGACATCATGTCCTTCAGGAAACAATTTCTGTGAGCCTTCTAAAGCAGGAGGCACTTAATTAATTTACTAAGGTCAAACCATTCAAACCAAGCATATGAGCAATGTAATGGAAGAATAGTTGCAATTTTAGTCTACCCATTTTAGCCTGGTTTGGTGAATTTTCTATTAGAGAGAAATTTTGCCTAAATGCAGTTGGGTTATTTGTGTTGGAACAGCTACTGAAATGTTTGGATATTAATCTGCTATCATTATGCACCCCAGAACAACAAGGTAGCCTCCTGCCTTTTAAGAATAGCTATCTAAAAGTTAGGTACCTAGTTTGCCTTAGTAGGAAGAGGCATGTTCACCTTCTATAAACCAGATATTTAGGTAGGTAAAATGACTTGCTTTCCAAATGTGCCCATCTCTCCCCACCAAAAAAAGATCTGTAGGAGTTTCTTATCAATGTATAATACTGTATTAGGTGAAGAATTTCTAGCTGCATGAGAGAAACTTAGTGGGAGATAAGGTTGCAAAGAAAATTTTATTCTGGGTATTTCTCATAGAATTTAGAGCTTTTCATGCTGATTCTCAAAAAATTTACATGATAGTAATTTCCATTAAGATGTACTTCGGATTGAGATATGAAGAACTCAACTGATTTTGTCAATATTATAATTCTTCTTATTATTAAGGATGATCAATTAATGGCTATATTATTGTTAAATATATTGCTATTCTTTGCTATGAAGAGGAAAAAAAGGAGCAATGACACCATAGCTGGCAGTTTTAAAGAAAACACAGTTGTTCACAAGCTTGGTCATTTATTTAAAGGATCTGTACATATTATGAATGATCAAATATATGCTTTCCTGACAAAAGCCTGCTAACCTAAGGAATGAACCAAACAAAAGACTAAAAGAAAAACTAAGCTTGCTTATATCTTTACCCACGTTACTGGCTTTGTGCCTATGACTTTGCAGTAATTTGGGGGTTTGGGGTTAATTATCAGACTAAAGCATTTATTAAGATGTAATAAATACAATACAGATAAAATGAGAAGCTGATTTGCATGCACAAATGCTGATTTTTACACTCAAGTGAGAATTTCCATTTCTTTTTAATACTGAAAAATTGCACTTTCATAAGTTACATGTGTGCAAGTTTATTAGTAAAAGTGTTTCAGTAATGACTGTGAATGTGTATCAGTACGCTTTCTTTTCAGTAGTTCCACAGCATTACAGCATAATTGACAAATCACCTTTCATTTTTAATAGAACAGCTTTCAGCTGAAATGCTCCATACCAAATGTTAGATCAGTGTCAGATTTTACCAGTAAGTTTTAAACAGCAGAAAATTGAAGTTTACAGTGAAAGTTTTGTTACCTACTTATCAACAGTAACGTGAACAACTTATTATAATTTAACATGCAGAATGAACCGCCATGTATCTGTGGCAAATACAGACTTTGCTACCTCAAGGGTTTGGCATTTTTAGATAAAAAAGAATCAATGTCATTATACAGTGTCTCTCTGGAGCATCATAATTATTCTGCATGCATACAATATTTATTTAAAACTTAAAATTAAACTTCAAGAGGTGGTCATTTGAAAGCTGGCAGTCAGTGAACAGATTCTGTGTTCATAAAAAAGAGAATATTTCTTCTAAAAGTTAAGGAGTAGATCAAAACGGTCTTTCCAGTAACTGACACTTTAGTCATACAGATGCTTTTTATGTGTCAGATTTATTAATAAAGAGGGTCCATGGGAATGAACAGAAAAAAATCTTGAGGATGTGACTGTCAGTTTTTGATATGTCAGGTATAATTTTGTAACTGTGATTTTTGAATAGCAGTACACACACAACATTGTACTGATGTTTGTGTACTTCTTTGTACTTTTCATTTGTGATGACTGAGAAAGAAGGTGAGGTGGAGATGTTTTGATACAAGATTGAAACTTGAAACTGCAGTCCTTCAATTTGAACAGCATTCCTTTTTCATCTTTCTTTTCATGTTACCTTTTTAACTTTGGTGACTGATGTAAAGAAAAAAGAAAATTTGAAAAGATGCCAGGTGTTGGTTCTTATCTAGGTGAAAGATCACAGAAACGGAGAATAAAATATAGTGTTATTTTGTTGCTGTGACAGAATTATGAGACAGATCAAATAGTTGTCAACAACAAATGTTTGTCTTCCTAAAGCCCACACAGAATAATTTAGATTGTGACATCTCCTATTTCTCACCAAAAATATGTACACTATTCTAATTAGCTGAAAGTGGAATACACCGCTACTGCTATTCTGAAAATAATAGCATGTTCCTTGACTACTCTTTGTGTACACTGGTGGTATTTTTAACTCATCGAAGTGCATACAGCAAAAATTGCAAAAGAATATCACAGTACAACAGCTGAAGAAAAGGAATTTAATTAAATGATCCTTTTTTTGTTTGTTTCATATTATCCACCTTATCAAGCAGGTTATATTGGGAAAAGGCAGATGTGAAAAGTCCTTACTTTCAGCAAATTTCTGTCAGTTATGAATCCTTTTTTTTTTTTTTTTCAAATAGAATAGTGATTTATAAACAATCCTGTTACACGTGGATCTATTAATACACATAGAAGATGCTATTTCAGTACCTGTTAGTGTTACTCAGGCTTCTGCAGCAAGGCATCTGCATAAGGGTTTATTATTTCAAGTCATAAACAGAGACAACGGCTGGCAGTGTAGGAAGTCTAGTGACCTGAAACCTGCTCCTTGATCTGTAAGCAAGAGCAACATGAGAACAAGAAAAGTTCTCATTACCCAATATATTGCTATAATTAGTGTTTGGATGTAGCAAAACTGTTCATTTTTGCGCATCTAAGCTTCTACTTCTGTTCATAGTCTTTATGATCTAATTCTGAATTTTCTCATGCATCTTGAACAGAAATTAGCCCTTTCTTAGCTTATGAGAATTTCTTTTCTATAAGAGGTGATAAATGTATTTTAGAGTTGAGGCTTTTTCAATTCTTTGGTTCCTAAGGCTCCTCCTGCTTAACCCTTAAACTCTTCCCAGTTCTCCATATGGTGCTGCTTCAAACGCATCTACTTTTGTAAACATCAGTCAGAATGTAGCTGCCCTGTCTACTTAAGAAAAGTCAAAGTTCATTCATTCATTTGTTCCTTCCTTCCTTTCTTGTGAGATACAGCAGTCTATTCATTCACTTCAGTCTCCTGACATATAAGGTGTTCTGTTCTTTTAATCTGGCATTACCAGTTAAACAAAGATAAACAAACAGGATGTCTTAGAAAATGTTTTAAATCGCACAGGCCTATTTCCAGGTCTCCTCAGAATCACCTGATTTTATAGAACTTCAACACATGAAATATTGAGAATTAAGCTGGTATGCAGAAAACTATTTTTCTGCAGAAAAATAGACGTGATGCTTACATTCTAATCAGTCACAGTGACTAAGGGGAGCACCAGGAGCTCCCACATGAACTGATATATTAAATCATGGGATTGAGCAGCACTTATGGATTTGCAACAGTTATCATTTAAAGAAGAAGCCGCGCAGCTGTCACAGTTGTGTAGACTTTCCCTATAGGCTCAGCCTTCCCTGCTCCACTCTGGAGCTATGGAGAGAGCTTGCCATTCACTAGAGAAATCCTCTGGGCTGGCTGCTCTTTTCTGTGCCTCCCCAGAGGACACACAACCAATCGAACTGCTCTGAATTTCATTGTGTTCCTCTTATGACAGCTTGAATTCATTCTTGAATGCCTGCTATGCCGTTTTCTCATTTTTAGGAGCCTAAGTGCCTTTTCCCATTTAGCCCTGACTTAATTTCAAGATTATTTACAGTTTCTGGCCATGGTATAGATGGGTGAGTAAGGAAGTGGGTGATTTGTGTTATCACATGCAAAAAATAATTTCTTTTGGCTCTGGGGGAAGCAAAGACTCTGGTTCTGGCTCTATACTTGTTTCCACTTCCTTCAGCTATTTTAAAATAGCTGGCTATCCATGCCATCCTTAGATGGGCTTCCTAGCTTGCATAAGAGGGAAGGCTTGAACGCTGTAGCAGCACCTGTTCTCATGCTTGGTGCAGGGACACACATTCTGGAAGAAGCAGGGACTGCAGTACCCTTCTGTAATTTATTTCACTGATAGTAATTAGTACCCTCTCCTGCTCTTCTGATATACAAAAGGTGACATTCAAACAATGACCCCATCTGGAGTACTGTGTGCAGTTCTGGAGCCCCTAGCACAGGAAGGACATGGAAGTGTTGGAGTGGGTCCAGAGGAGGGCCACAAAGATGATCAGAGGGCCGGAGCAGCTCTGCTGTGAGGACAGGCTGAAAGAGTTGGGGGTCTTCAGCCTGAAGAAGAGAAGGCTTCAAGGAGACCTTAGAGTAGCCTTCCAGTATCTGAAAGGGGCCTACAGAAAGGCTGGGGAGGGATTATTGATAAGGTCTTGCAATGACAGGACAAGGGGCAATGGGTTTAAACTGGCAGAGGGAAGATTTAGACTAAATGTTAGGAGGAAGTTCTTTCCAGTGAGGGTGGTGAGGCACTGGAACAGGTTACCCAGGGAGGTTGTGGCTGCTCCCTCCCTGGAGGTGTTCAAGGCCAGGTTGGATGAGGCCTTGAGTGACCTGCTGTAGTGGGAGGTGTCCCTGCCTATGGCAGGGGGTTGGAACTAGATGATCTTTGAGGTCCCTTCCAACCTAAACCATTCTATAATTCTATGATTCTATGATTACAGAGACTGTACAATGCATTCCCCCAAGAGCACCTGTCTGCATGAAGAAATGTTTAGAGTATGAAGTCAATATAGCTGAAATAGAAGGAAAACTCTTCATAGATCCATCTCCTGATGCCTCTCAAGACATGATACCATCTGGATGCCATCCGAGGGACCTGGACAGGCTGGAGAAGTGGGCACGAGCCAACCTCATGAGGTTAAACAAGACAATCCCAAGCACAAATACAATCTGGGCAGTGACTGGCTGGAGAACAGCCCTGAGGAGAGGGACTTTGGGGTGCTGGTGGATGAGAAGCTCAACATGAGCCAACAGTGTGCCAACCAGAAAGCCAACCAGATCCTGGGCTGCATCAGGAAGAGTGTGGCCAGCAGGTTGATGGATGTGATTCTCCCCCTCTACTCCACTCTGGTGAGACCCCACCTGAGTACTGCATCCGGTTCTGGAGCCCCCATTACAGAGAAGGGCCACAAGGATGATCAGAGGGGCTGGAGCACCTCTCCTATGAGGCCAGACTGAAAGAATTGGGGCTGTTCAGTCTGGAGAAGAGGAGGCTCTGAGGTGACCTTATTGTGGCCTTCCAGTATCTGAAGGGGGCCTACAATAAAGCTGGGGAGGGACTTTTTAGCATATCAGGTAGTGACTGGACTAGAGGGAATGGAGCAAAGCTGGAGGTGGGAAGATTCAGACTGAACGTGAGGAGGAAGTTCTTCAGCATGAGAGTGGTGAGAGCCTGGAATGGGTTGCCCGGGGAGGTGGTTGAGGCCTCATCCCTGGAAGGTGTTTAAGAGCAGGCTGGATGAGGCTCTAGCCAGCCTGATCTAGGGTAGGGTGACCCTGCCCATGGCAGGGGGATTGGAACTAGATGATCCTTGTGGTCCCTTCCAACCCTGACTGATTCTATGATTCTATGATTCTATGATTCTGTGATTCTATGATTCTATGATTCTATGATAGGTGCTCAATAAAATGTATGTCTTTGAATATCTCCCATATAAATAAATATAACTAAAGATAAGGAAAACAAACCAAACATGAAGGCAGAGCAATGGCAAAGATACATGATCTATATGATATAAGATATATGGAATAATTTTCATACTGGTTTATGTGTTTCAGGAAGCATTAATTTCTTACTTGGAAGGAAATGCTAAACTGCTACTTGAATAGAAACTGAACTGCTGGTTCTAATTGCAACATCATCTTCAGTATATATGAGCCTCTATGTGTGTGGAGTGTGTGTGCACGTGAAATTGCAGCCTTCTTGGCAATTGCCTCGCTGACATCTCTGCCAGTCAGCAGTTTCACACACCAGACAGCCCTCTTTTGTGCCAATCTGGTGGTGAGTGGTGCAGAAACATTGTAATTAATGTTGAACTTCTTAAAGTTGACTTGAAAACAATTACAGCTCAATTTTACTTTGTCTTCTCACTTTCATCACTTGCATTCTCTCTTCCTCCTCCCTCTCCATTAGAGGACTTCATTTCACAGACTGAATTATAATGTAATTATTATATTTTAGAAAGGCAGGCGAGGCGTTGTTTTTTCATCCTTGAGTTAAAAAAATCTCTGAAGTAACAAAGGAAAAGCTCTTTCCTTCTCAAGTGCCAGGAGCATGGAGACACTCCCACCACAGACATCTCATTCTTCCCCATCTGTGAGGTGTTTGGGTTTTGTTGCTTTTTTTTTTTGGGGCGGGGGGAGGGGGTTGGTGTTGGGTTTTTTTTGTGCAAAAGGGATCAAATCTTTCCCTTAACAACTGTTCGCACACCAGTCTCAAAGTTCACAGCACGCATCACATGTACATCGGATATGTAAGTGAAGTGATCTGTAGCACAGCTAATTAGACCTAAATTCTTGATTTACTATTTATAAAACAAAATTGATTATTACTTCATCAACAACATTTAAAGCATCATTAAGAGAGGTCTGCTCCAGCAGCCTCAGGTTAAATTTTTTAACAAGCACTTTAGTTGCTAATCTGTGTTATTGCCAACATATGTAAACTTCCTAATGCTAATTGCATTCAGCTGTGAATCAAACAATGTCTAATTCTCTTCAGGATTAATTATGCACATGTGCTGCCTGCATTCCTAAACATGGTTCTCATAAATAATAAGAGATATATCTAGACAGATGGAATTTTTCCAACTAAATGATCTGTTTATCATGAATAAAACAATTGACATATACTAGACTTTTAATGCAAAGTCACCACAATGTTCCCATGTTTTTTAATCATAAATAATTACTGTGACAGTTGTTTGTGTGAACATGTTTTTGTACAGCCAAGCACTAAAAAGCATGTCCTTCAGTAAGCAACGTTACCTTTGTGTGCACCTTTTTTCTTTCTTTCTTTTATCCTTTTTGATTTGAAGGTGCATAACAGAGTGGTTTATATCACGTGTTTGATGAATGAACCAAATTTCTTCACTAAATGAACAAGTTTTTTAGGCCCTGGGGAAACCTGGCTTAGGTCTAGTACAAGAAAAATTGTTAAAGTGTTAAGTATTCGGCTCGTTTCAGGAAGAAGCAATCCAGAGCCAACCCTGGCATATCTTTCTTCATTTCTTTTTTTTTTTTAATTATTATTACTCTGAAAGAAATTATAATTAACTGCATTGGTAAAATTAACTTGAAAAATAACTTCCAATGCTGAGCGTATGTCAAGTAGACACATTTTTTTAAATTGCATTTGACAGGAACAGAAGAAATTTGTCCCCAAATAAGGGAGACAAATAAAGATTTTCTATCATTCCTTTTAATGAAGATGTCTTTTAAGTAGAAGTCAAAATCCAGCCTCAGTGAGCAACTCCATATCATGTCTCTTCTTATTAGACACGAATGTCTTGGTTTCAACTAGAAAAGACTTACATGGAAAATGAATTGGAATAGCAAGAACTTGATACCAGTAAAGCCTCTCTCTCTCTCTCTCTCACTCTCTCTTTTTTTTTTTTTTTTTTTTTTTCTTTTCTTTCTAAACCAAAAATTGGAATAGTACGGCATTTAGGAAAGGTAACAGAATGATAGTCTAAGTGTCTCATATGCTTCAGCTTTAGGATAGGTGGAACACACTTAACCCCTGTTAATATGCCCTTAAACTTATTTTCCAGGTGCCAGTTGTTGATGTGAGAAAGTAGCTGAGTATCTATGCTTCATTCTGCTCTTTATTTCTCTGTTGAGTCAAGCAGGAGAGGTTATCAATTGGTATAATGGTTTTTATAATAATAACATCTGTCTAGTAGTCACCATACCAAGACCATCAGCTAATTTCATACAGCCATCAAAAACTCAGTTGGTTATCAGTGATGACCTTTGCTGAATTTCAGCTGGTGACATAGAGATGAAAAGCTCTGCTTTCTATTACTTGTCAGTGAGTCAGCCTGCCCTTTGCTCAGTTTGGGCAAGATAAAACTTGATAAAGCTGTGACTTATCTGTGTTAAAGTAAAATTCTAATGTGACAAAAAGCTTGATAATCTGGAAAACATACTTTAAATAGCTTGAACAGATTTATTACAAGAAGAGATATTTTCTGTTCTTTGAAATCAGATAATTCATGATAACAGCATGTGGCTGAAAGAATGGTAACAACAAGAGCTGAGAGAACTGAAGCATCCAACTGATTCTCAGCAGTAGGTATGGTAACAATATGCTTAGCAGTCTAAGGTGCTGTACTAGAGTATGAGAGACGAGAGGACATGGGTAGGACTCAGACGTTGGATGTGAGTATGCTATAGAGATATATGTTTTTTCTTTGTGTTTTTATACAATGCTATGAGCTATGCTCATTTCAGACAGCTGAAAACAGCTTATTTGGATGGAGAAGTTTGGGCCCAGATAGCATGAGTGATGTCCTTTCACTGAGCAAAGACTTTGTACAGGGAAAAGATGAAGTAGAGTGTTGTGAGGAAGAAAGTACCACCTTATTTATCAGTTAACACTAGGACTTATCTACCTTTCCATCTCAATTTCATCATGAAAACCTAATTTATAATTAAATGCTAGGGAAAAAAAAATGGTTCCTGACAAGGAATTAGAAATAAATTATATAAAAGCACCAACAAAACAGAACGCTGGCATTTCTGCTAGTTTTGCTTGCCTGCAAAATGAAACAGTTTGGTTGAAACTGCCCTCATGTATCCTGGAGTATAATTGTTTATGGATTTTAAAAGAGAATTGCTGAAATCATGCAGTTGTCTTGGAGAAACGAATTGGCTCTGAACAGCTGAGCATGGATCCTGTTTGACTGCCATGTATTTCAGGGCAGTTAGGCCCTGTAAATTGCTGCCTGGGATGAGTCTTAACTGACTCCTAGCCAGTGTGTGTGAAAAGGCACTAGGATTGGCTCTCTTTGTCCTCCATAGTCTTCCATTTCTGCTACAGCCGACTTCTGTGTCCTCCCAAAATTTGTGTGTGCCTTTGTGCTGCATTCCATAGCACAGAGGTCAATGTGATGCATCACACCACACAAAAGGCTTCAGGTGATTCAAGATGAAAAAAACTCAAATGAAATGTAACAATTACATTTTAGGACTGTAAAAAGCAGTACATGAAATCCAGTGGAGGTACAGGCCATTTTCACCTTCAGTGTGATTCCACTCGCTTTTTCTCCCATGGCTTCCTCCAGTCCAAACATCTCCTGCATTAACAAGTGCAGGGCCATAAATAAACCCAAGATAAGAAAAAGAGAAAATTTCAAGTCTTGTGTATTTTGTACAATAGATCTCCTAGAAAGGCATTTTCACATTCTAGTCGTTCCATATAATTATTGTTGTTGTCAGTTATATTATTGTCTGATGCATATTTTATTTCATCATCATTGACTAAAAGACATGGTATTTAAAAGAGGAATCTCTGTGCTGAGTGGGAGCAAATGATGAAGGAATAAGAGATTAGTTTCTGCATTTTGTCTTGCCTCCTCACATTACAAAACATCTTTTGAATCATTTAGTGTGGTGTTGAACACTTCTTGGAGTGCTAGTGTTTCTTATCTAAGTGTACAAGATAGAATATCCTAATATATCTCTTAGTTAAGACTTTGACCTTTATCAATTTTGTTAGTGACACAAATATTTTTGTTTTTTCTTGCTGGCAAAACAAGTAAAAGTGCTTTGCACATAACCTTACTCTTTATTCTAAAATTGGTATCAGATTCTTCAGCCATTTCTGTATAAAATCAGAATATCATCCTAAACATTTTCCATAGCTCCTTCTTATGTTACTAAAATACTTTTTTTAATAATAATTTTTTAAAAAGGTGTTATACATTACTTTCTATGTTCTACTCATTAACAATTTACCATTTTCAGTTTGGGAGAAATTTTCTCATACTCCCACAAGCAAGGCATTTACTGTAATGCATAGGTCAATGACTCAAGCACCTGTTTTTACACAGTTTTGTATTTTGCTGACAGGCTATACTAAGTTATATTTTGTGAGCATAGCTTCTCATCTCTAGCTTAAAATTCGGACTTTAATGTGAAGAATATCTTGCAGCTCTTACCAGAACTGGAATCTAGCTGTGCTTCCATTTAAATAACAAATAAAACCTTGGTTTATAATGTGATTTTATGCGAGAGGTCTGTAGCTTTTGAGGACTATAACAAAGCTGCCATCCATCACACTCTGGCCTGCTCTGCAGACATGCTGAAGCACACTACATTTGCAAGTCCTCAATGACATCCTCTCAATTGCTTCTATGAAACTGTTTGGATGACACACCTAAAGTGATTAGGTCACCATTATGAACATTAGCATACTCGAGTGTTTGAAAAGGGCAATACCAGGGCCTCTTTGGATGCTAATGACAAAAGGCATGTTAGAAAGGATAATGTTGCTTGTAAAATAAGTACTTTTTTGGTAAAACTGGGCTGCTTCTAACAATTAATTTCCCATTTACCAAAGTTTGCTGTGCTCTTATGAGTTGTGTTTAGTAGTTTGCTGATCAAAGAAAAGCAAATATACATGTAATTTATAGGGTAGGGAGAGGGTGATGAATAGATCATTATGACTGTGGTATCACTTATGAGGATAGAGAAAGTGTACCCCTCCTCCCCTTTAGTGGATTGTGGTTCACTTAATCTGAATGTTGGGGGTTTGGGGGGGATTTCTTGGTGATTATTATTATTTGGGGCTTTTTTTTTAATGAGAAATGACTGTGTTAATATGCAAACAATTTGATTTATGTGGGATTTGTAAACTCTACATAATTTAGCATTGTCTCTACTGCAAGAGTTAGTAAAAATTAATGCTGGGTACTTTAGCAAAGCCTTCTGCCATTTTAAAGATAAAGAATATTTTTATCAATGTGGTTTTGGGGAGTGCAGTAAATGTCTACTCCATTGAGAATATGGAGAGTTTCAGTTGTTCACTTACTGTCTAGGAGATGCTACCAGTAGTAGCAAAACTACAACCCGAATGACCAGTATTTTGTTTGCTCTTCATCAGAAGCTGGTTGTTATTGAAAATGTTGATGGAAGGCTGGGTTGATAAAGTAAGGCACATACATGAGCTTTCTAGAGAAGGCTTTGGTTACTTGTTTGCTGAGACCTGGTACTCTCTGTTTTGTTTAAATGGCTTCTGTTGCTGATACCAACTGGTGGAGAAGTACTAGAGAAGAGGTAGAAAAAAAAAGATTACAGAAAAACTTCACATGGGAAAGGAAAGAAGAGTCATGGAGAAGACAAGAGAAATGTCATTATGCTCTTATAAAAATGACTGATGAGTTTCAACAGCTGAATGGCAGTAGCTACATAATGTTCATGGACAGATACCCAAATACTGAGGTTCATCCCTGTGCTCAGGGTCCACTAAGTGCATTTCTCCATTAATGACCTGTATTACCTTTATCTTTCTATTGTTGTAAATATCATTTAGTAGTCATATTCCTTGAATCATTTTACTAGTAAGCATGGAAGTTATGTGTCAAAGACTATCACTTCTTCAATAGCTGACACCCTAATTACTGTAACCAGAGTATAGGTGGACAGAGCTGCTAAACTGGGCTGGAAATGGGATGAAAATGCAAGCTGGAGCCTATTATTAAGAAAGATCAATGTCAGGAGTGGGAAGGAGTCTTAATGCTCCAGTCAAGGGAGAAAGTGCCTTATGCAGAAATCAGGAGGAAAGTCCAGAAGACAAAGTATCTGTATATCCAGATCCTAAGAGGCAAAGTAGAACTCTAACACAGGTCTAGACAAAGATTAGGGTGCCAGGGATTTTAAATTTGAGGTGAGGCTAAAGAAAGAAGAGCAGACAGCATAGGCCAGGTGGGGACAGATACTTGGGCAGGTAGGTGTGATGGAAAAGAGATACAGACCAGTGCGTACCAGTCAGAAACTCACATTAGGAATCAAAGAGCAGAATGAGGCTCAGAGGCAACCTACAAGTTGCTGAGGGTTTTTTCTATAGCCCCCTGAATCTGTTCATAGGCTTTATTTGGGACAGGATTCAAATATAGATGCTGCCTCTGAGGTAGCTACCTTGATCCACTTTGTAACCAGTAGGGAAAAATATGTACCTGACGGGTGCAATTCATCTCTTCCTAAAGCAGATGTTTAAAGTAAGACTGATGGATTGCGCCCCAGTAGTGTCTATTTCTCTCCATTAATTATGAAAGGGGCCTATAGTAACTAGCTGAGATATATGCTTTTGTTATAAATGTTGGATGTCTAATGTAGGATGAGATGAGTTCTACAGCCTCAGGTGTCCTAGTCAATCCACTGCACTGGAGCTCTGCCCTATTCAGTTAAGGCACTGATCCATCAAGCAATTAAATATGTACGTAGGTTTTTGAGAATGAATGTGATTAAATGTTATGGGAGATTGCAGGCAAGTTGAAGATGAGTAAATGCTTCAATGTGTGAAATGTGGATCTTGAATTAACTACTTAGTTTGTATTCCTGGAGTCTGTCACTGATTTTGTGAAAATTTCCATCTCTGTACTTCAAGCTGCATCCTGTCCCTAAAGAAACATAGCATCTCTACTCTCAATACACTAGTGTGAAGCACACATGGATTTCTGGTAGCAATTCAGCAAAATTCAGTCACACAGATGTTTGGAAAGGTAGTCACCAGAGGACTGGAAGAGTAGCCAAATGAAATTAATCTCTGAACTTCAGTAAATATTATCATATATTTTATGATATTTTTTGCCTGGTTATATCAGAAACCATGAGGTGAAGTAACCAGAGTGTTAAACTACACAGGGTCTACGATTGATGGGATGCAGCTCATGATGGGAACCCCTTATCAGTTACAGCAGCTGTTACCTACAAGGAAGGAATGTTCAAGTGGGGCTGAAAATATGATGCTAAAATATTTCTACTGTACAATACTACTTACATAATTAATCAGATTTTTGTAGTGTACTGATCTCATCCACTTTGAGTTTAGTAAGGGTTTTCATATGATCTTCATGTCTGTAGCACAATTGAGACGTAACAGTCTAGATGGATAGATGGGTACACTGAGTGTACCCTCAGGAAGTTTTCACATGATACCAAGTTAAGTGCTGCAATTGATAAGACTGAAGGACAGGATGCCATTCAGAGGGACCTGGACAGGCTGGAGAGGTTGGCTGAGCAGAATCTCATGAGATATAATAAGGCAAAAAGAATGCACCTAGGTCATGGCAATCCTTCATATCGATTTGGTCTGGGGGATGACAAAACTGAGAGGAGCTCTGCAGAGAAGGACTTGGGGGTACTCGTGGATGAGAAGCTGGATTTGAGCCAATGATGTGCACTTGCAGCCCACAAGGCAAATAGCATCCTGGGCTACATCAAAAGAAGGGTGCTCTGATGAGACCTCACTTGATGTACTGTGTCCAGCTCTGGGGTCCCCAACACAAGAGAGACATGGACCTGCTGTAGTGGGTACAGAGGAGGGCCACAAAGACATCAGAGGATGAAAGCATCACTCCTATGAAGACAAGCTGAGGGGACGGGGGTTGTTCATCCTGGAGAAGAGATGACTTTGGGTACACCTTATAGATACATCTCAGTATCTGAAGGGAACCTACAGAAAGGCTGAGGAAAAACTGTTTAGAAGGGATTGTAGCAACAGGATAAGGGGCAATGGTTTTAAGCTGGAGCAGGGTAGATTTAGGTTGGACATATCACAGGATCACAGGATGTCAGGGATTGGAAGGGACTCAAAGAGATCATCGAGTCCAACCCCCCTGCCAGAGCAGGACCATAATCTAGCTCAGGTCAAGTCTAGCTCAGGTCTAGCGGAACGCATCCAGGCGGGCCTTGAAAGTCTCCAGAGAAGGAGACTCCACAACCTCTCTGAGGAGCCTGTTCCAGTGCTCTGTGACCCTNCCAGCACTGATTCCTAGGGGGCTCCACTAGTTACAACTCTCCAGCTGGACCTGACACCACTGATCTCTCTTTGAACTCTATCTTGTAACCAGTTCCTAATCCACCTCACTGTCTGCTCTTCCATCCCACACTTCCTGGGCTTGCTCACTAGGATGTTATGGGAGATGGTGTCAAAGGCCTTGCTAAGGTCAAGGTAGCCTATGCCCACTGGTCTTCCTGAATCAACATATGGTTGAAATTCTTTAAATGAGAGTGGCAAAATACTGGAACAGGCTGCCCAGGGGTGTGGTTTGAGACCCTATCACTAGAGACATTCAACATCAGACTCAGTGATGGCCCTGGGCAGACTAATCTAGTTGAAGCTGTCACTGCTGCAGTGTCATTGGAGAACATGACCTTTGAGGATCCATTCCAACTCAATGTGATCTGTGAATCTGTGAATTATTAGGTGAGGGGAAACCTTGCTGTATTGCTGGTCAAAATGCATAGGTTCACTACCCATTCTCCACCTTGGGTAACTGGTGACAAAGTGTCTAGGGAGTCTCTCCAAACCAACCCTGCTTAATTATTTATCCGTGACTTAGAGGAGAAGATAGAAAGAACCCTCACTGAGTTTGTCTATGACACCATTTAGGGCAGGGCTGCCATTCAGATGGACGTGGCAAGGTAGATGCATGTGCTAACAAGAACCTCATTATATTCGACCAGGACAGATGCAAAATCCTGTACCTGAGATAGACTAACACCCTGTGTCAGTGTGGGCTGGGGACTGACTGGTTGAGTAGTAACTTTGCTGGAAAGCCTCTAAAATTCCTGGCTATGATGAGGTATAACAGTGTATTTTGCTGCAAAAATAGGATTCCAGCCACTAGATGAAGGGAAGTGCTCAATAGACTCAGCTTGGCACTCGTTAGATGATTTCTAAATTACTGCATCCAGTCTGGGGCCACTCAGAGCAGGAAAGATGTGGGTTAGCTGGAGGAAGTTCATCAGACAGCTACCAAGATGGTTGAGGGTGTTATGAATTATGCAAAATTAATAATCAATATTAATTTTGATATCCAAGTGAAGATTGTTAGTAAGTATGAACACTGTTTATTAACATTAAATCTCACCAGAAAACTTATTTACAAGGTTCAAAACACACATTTTGTATACTTATACACACAGGGAACAGGCAGAACTAGAACACGTTAAGAAATAACTAGCAAATGCTAACATTATACTGAAAAGAAGTTCTTAGTTTCAATCATACCTCTTGCCCACCAGGGGATTTTAGAGGGTCCTTTCTGCTACTAAGGCAGAAAGGCACAATAGAATCTAGTTACAGGATTTCTTAGAGAGAGGCTTTGAATATTTACTGACAAAATTATCTCCAGACTCATGGGGCTAGCTATAGCTTCAGACAGTACCCCAAAGGCTTTCAGGGAATTCTCTAAGTGTCTTATCAGCTGCTAAGGCTTATGATTCTTTCCAGGCTCCACAGGCTGCTGGGGAAAGGAGGCAGGTGATCTCGATCTTATGTTGATTTCTCTGGATGATCTGTGTATCTCCAGGACTTGCTATCTTGGCAGGAGGCTTTCAGGTGTAGGCAGGATGTCTTGTGATATGCAGTCTCAGCACACATGTCATGCTGGCTATGCAGGCCACTTGCCTGCAGGCATTTAGAGCCTGTTCCAGGTAAACTCAAGGCAGTGTAGTTTCCAGGCAGTTCAGGATGCAATAAGTCAGTGAGGCAAAACTAGAAGCAGAGAGCAATAGTAGCAGACAGTGGCAGGCATGAATACAAGGGCAGAGCACGTTGTGTTACCTGCTTATCTCCTTTTATCAATACAACCCGAGACTAATGGGTCTTTGGACACAGAATAGCCAATCAGAATGGCAGTTAGCCAAGCTTGACCATATGAGGTGAAGTCATAGCCTTGCTTCACCCAAATTTGGAAAAAACATAGGCTTTGCATGAGGCAAGCACAAGTCATGTGTGTGTACCTTGTTTACCACAGGATGCAAACAAGTCTGGGCCAGCCAGAGTCCTTAGACTCAGTGGCTCCAGATTCTTTGTCCTCTTTCCTGTGATTGCTTCTCCCCATAGCAGAAGGAGGAAGAGCAGAAAAACATGTCTGGGCAAGCCAGGACATGTATAAGCCTATTTTGGCCTATTTAGGCCTATCAAGACAAAGAGCTGGAGTACTTGCCCTGTGGGGGCAGGCTGAGGGAGATGAGCTTACTTAGTTCAAAAGAAGAGCCTTGAAATGACAAAGACAAGTTCTTTACTGAAGTGCATGGTGGAAGAATGAGAGACAATGCCTATAAATTAAAGCAGAAGATTTTCTGATGTGGTACAAGGAGAATGCTTTCATTATAAGAATAATTAAGCACTGGAGCAGAATAGCCAGAGAAACTGAAATATCTATATTCTTGGAGACTTTTAAAAGTGGACAAAGATTTAAGAAACTTGGTCTGAATTCTGTGTTAACACTGCTCTGAGCAGGGAGACCAAAGACCTCCTCACATCCCTTCCAAACTGAGTGGTGGTGTGAAAATTGACTGTGATCTTGTCTGCAATGACTATGAATGTGGGCAGAGGGAAGTGATATCTAGCACGAAAGAACTAGGCGTGTGACACTGCATTAGATATAGGCCATAGGCCTTTAGCTGAATTCAGCTTGATGTGGCTGGATTGCAAAAACGGCCTGCAGGAGCCTTAAAGTGAATCCAACCGGCTTAAAATTCAGGATCAGGAGAACACAGTAGATGTCTTTGCAAAGAGAGTTCCCTGCATTTTTTTTCCAGGTTTGATATTTTGAGGTTGCAGATGAGACTGTCGTTGCTTATTCTAACAATGAGGGTGTTACTTCAGATTATGTTATACATAATGGGATCTCTTTAAGTATTTTGGTAAGTGTGTAGATTGTGTAAGAAGCCTAGCATTGAATGCTGTTTCTGACTTGGCTTTATTAGACTATAGGTCTCTGTGAAAATGTTACTAGAAAATGTAAAGACACAATTAAACTAATCCTGTGAATAAAGAAAACAATGATTTGTAATTTCATGCTGTATAAGTATGTTTTTTTGGCAATCACAATTATATACACCTTCAAAACGGTATGCTGTATACACATCTTCATAACATAGGATGCCATGGTAACATAATAAACATAAATTAATTTGAAAGTTCAATATTTTTTTTGAGAAACACTTTTTTTTTTTTTTTAAAGAATCAGAATATAACATACAAATAATGTGAAGCTTTCAGAGCTAGATTCATTGCAGGTATCAAAATGTACTCATAATCATGCTTTTCACCATCCATTTGAGGTGACCTGTTACTTGGCGCTTTTGAGATGGAAAGATTCCTGTTCAACTCATGAAACATTTTCAGCTGCAGTGGTCCTAGAATGTAGCAAGAGTTTAATGTCAACATAGACACATAATACTTATGGAAATATTGGAATGGAGTACCGTGAAAATTAATATTCTGTTTTTTCTCTGTAGACTTCTTGAATGAGACTTTATATTATTTTTAAAGAAATTTGATCCAAACCTATATATATATAAAATATCACATTCACTTTATTTGCAGTATGTTTTAGCACAATGCCAAGATCTTGCACACAATATAATATTTATTTTATGTGAAGTGTAGTTATGACAATTTACATTTTTAGTACACTATGTGTATTTAAAATATCCATGCTGCACAAGATATTATTATGGCAATAGATGTGGTATATAGCAGTGTTTTTTTTTCTGTAAAAAAAGATACTCTCAGCAAAGTCCCAGCAACATTGTCTGATTTTTTTACTCTTGAAACCAGTTTTATATTATGCATTTTGTTGCCTAAATATGTTGTAAGGGATTTTAAAGTGCTCTATACAGACTTAGTTGTTTCCAGTGAAGTGGATGGTAAGAATTTGACACATCTGTGGTGCTTATGCTTGGCAAAGTCTCGTGTAAGTGAACATTAATTTCTACTGGTTTCATTACAGTAGAACATCAAGGTCACCCCTTCTTATGGCTGCTGTTCAAATACCTGGGAAGAATTAGTCCCAAGTCAAATTGCTTACAGCACCAGCAATGTAGACAGGGGAACAAAACAGCCGTCTGCCTGCTCAGTGTGGACCCCCATATCCCTTCCTAGTATCATGTCCTCACCATAACAAATAAGAAATTATTCAGGCAATATCAGTGATCACAAGTAATACTTCACCCTGTATCTAGTTATTGTGCATTTTACGCATTTCTGTGTTTCTAAGTGTACAAGATTCAAGAGAAGATACTAAAATCTCCAAGCATTATAGGACTTGTGTTTTATGCCTGAAAACTTGGCGTTTTTTCCCACAGAAGTGGGAACATGTAATGCTTTTGGAAAGCTGGTATGTCTTTTATTTTCTGTTAGCTTTGTAAGGCTGTGAAATGAAAGTTACCACACTTGAATGTGCAGTAGAAATGAATATCAGCACCTCAGGCTGATGGCAGTTTCTGTTTACAATGGCTAAAGTAACCAGGGTAATGAAATCAGCAGGACTGTGAGAATAGAAACAATATGATGAAAATTAAGAAATGTTTCTGTGGTTAAATGATTTTAATGGCTTTCTGATGCTATGCAGATTTTTTTAATATAAATTTTTGGCTTGGGAAAGTGAAAAATAGACAGTGAAAGCTTAAATGATTTGATCCTTAAGAGAGACACTCAGCACAGTGGCTTTTCTATGCCAAAGTAAAAGAATCAAGCATCACCAGCACTAATAACAATTTATATAATTTAACTAATATTACTTGGCTTCACCTCAACTGTCTGATCTGTGCATATGATTTTATATAATGTTCTCTTTTTATGCATCAAGTATTGTGATTACATTTTGCAGACAAAATTTTCCTCTACCCTTTAACAACCTCATGAAGACTCTTTTATGGTCAGCATTTCACAAAACAGTTACTGTCTTAAAGTGGTCTTCTACAACCAAAAGTAGTTCTAGGTAAAATTCCAGCTTCCTCCGTAACATGCCCTCTCATCTTTCTGCCCTACCAATCTCTGGAAATCAAACTTCATTTCTTGTTGCTGACTCCATTTTCTAGATCTCACAACAAGTCATTAAGGGAAATCAGCTTCTTGGGGTTTTGTGGGTTTTTTTTTGTTTGTTTGTTTGTTTGGGGGTTTTTTTGGGGTTTTTTTGTTTGGTTGGTTGGTTTTTTTGTCACCATACTATTAACCCTTGGAAACTGATTGTCTGGCCATAGTTTCTGAGTATTTACTGTTATATGAAGTCATGACCAGAAAAGTGACTATAACAAAATGGGAAATAGAGTTTATTTGCCCAAGTTTTTCATTTTAGACATAGCTTTGAAGTCTTCATGTATCTGCAGAAGCAGCTGTGGGGATGCAGTTTACTCCTCTCTCTCCAAAACATCCATGTCCAAGTTTCATACTTTCTCTGTCAGTACTATCTCCCTTGGGAGA
Source organism: Ramphastos sulfuratus (assembly GCA_013399055.1). Lineage (NCBI taxonomy): Eukaryota > Metazoa > Chordata > Aves > Piciformes > Ramphastidae > Ramphastos > Ramphastos sulfuratus. The sequence goes on from WBNM01006345.1 coordinate 19,912, forward strand.
GGATTGTGTCAGAGAAAGCTGAATGGAAAAGCAGTTTTTTCAATAACAGTATTTATCTTCCCCTTGAAAAGAAAGACAGTGTTACAAATTTTGACCCCTTTCATATTGGCATCTGACATCAAGATGTTTAATGCCTTAAATACACATTAGTAAGTGTTGTGTTGTTTTCAAAAATGTAATTGTACCAAAAGGAAATAATGAAAAAGAACTTGATACTGATTTTGATTGAATAGTGCATATATCTGAATATCCAAATAACTAAACCAGATGTATTTCTAGAATTTAATGAAGGTTGAGGAATTCCTGCATTTTTGTCATCCCTTTCTTGGTTGTTTTTCATGCCTGACTTAAGTTTTTTTTTCTTTGGAACAATATCAAATACTTTTTCCGATGTTACCATAAGCATAAATTTCATTATTTCTCATTTTATAAGGTAACTTTTTGGATTTCATTTCTATTTTATTTTGTTTTCCAACTGTCTTTGGTAACAAACATAAGAAATATCAGTAGAAATCCAAGTAGTCCTGTTTTCTATTATGTCTGGTATGTCTGATTTGTTATTTCAAAGATGACTTCAAAATGGACATCATGCAGTGTAGATTGCTTTCTCTTTGTGTGCTGTTGCCATCTAGGAAGAGCATGAGAGCCAACAGTAGGGGAAGGTGGAGATTTCATTGGCAAGATTTCCTTTGTCATTGTAGCTTCATCACTGCTGAACCATGCTATGCTCCCTATCTACCAGAGTTCTTGCTGATTCTTTCAAACAGATGGGAATCCAAAGAGAAGCAAATCATTTCCATATTGTTAGCAGACAAAGTGAATCTTTCCACTAAACTATATGTTTATTTTGGAGTTTTAAAGGACTTCTATTGTAGTTGCTGTTAATGTTTTTAATCTTCTAGAAGATTAATTTACTTTAGAACTCTTCATATTAATCCCAGTTTTGAACCTCTTAACTCATATTTAATTTGAAAAATATCATATAGAGTTAATTGAATTTTGTTTTGAATTCTTTGAAATAAACATCTTATTATTGATGATGTCATTAGTGCCAGGAGATACATGTTTCCTGTAAAGATCTGTAATAACCCATTGGGATTTTTTTCTTTTTTGTAGTCTCTGCATGATAAATTAATAATTCAGATAATTTGTTTATAAACTAGGCTGTAGGGGGACATTGCTGAACACTATAAATAAGTTTTTGATGTAGCTCTAAAATTATTTCCTATGCTATTTATCATTTCTTAAACCAGACTGTTGATGAATATTCAACATCTGCATAAAGCAAAGGAAAACCCTTTTAATCAGCACTAATACTGAAGCGTGAATTTTCTAATCAGTATAACTGGTGTGTGGTGTGGGAACCTATAGGGCTGGTGAATTTTTCAGATTAGGGAGTGTTAATGGATGGAAGAAGGACAGGCACTGTCAGCCAGGTAAATCTCTCATTCATTGTTAGCACTTCTCTCTCTTCCAGGAAAGAAGTCAAGCCAAGAGGAAATGAATTGGCTTGTAGGGCACTGTGCTACCATGCACAGTGGCCCTGGCCTCCCTTCGGATAACAGGCTTTTGTCAATCTCTGTTTCAACAGATTTTGACCCAAACAAGCCAGTTTCTTTATAATTTCTAAATTTACATTTGAAGAAAGTGGTGTGTAGTGTGGGGATGATCTGTGGATTTACATGTGTGACCCAAAAATGACATCCAAGTTGCTCCTGGTTCTTTTTAACTATACCTCATCCACTCATGCACTTGTTTTCATGGACCATAATTATGCAATTTGATTTGATGTAACTTCACAATGCATTTTCTCTGTCAGAAATAAGTTCTGATATTGTCAGGCTATGAAGTAGTTGATGCTAACGATGAACTGGGAGAGGGTATGAAGAAACTCTTTCTCTTTGTTTAACTTGAATTACATGATATTAAAGGCTGGTCTTTCATTCTGTTATTGGGTTTTTTTGCTTGAAAACAGAACCACATTGCTGCTCCTGTTTTCTTTTCAGTTGATTTCAGAAGGCAGCTTTATTCTCTAGTAAAGACAATGGTTTAGGATGCAGTGGTTGTGCTGCCTCTGTTTTCATAGGACTCAAGGTCTTCCTTGCCTAAAGAGTGATTCAGTCAATAGTGCAGAGATTATAGCACTACAGATTAAGGTGTCTTTCCATTCATTTGCTGGGAATTCCATCTTCTGTGTCCAGAGTATAGAATGGAATGTGTGTCCTTGCTCCAAAAGCTGATTTCACAATGTGATAAATTTAATATGTTCTTGAAAGTGAATCTGTGCTGGTTTGACACTGCAGGCTGAAGCATGGGCACACTACTCATGCAGCCACTGCCGGTCACTGCCAGTCAGAAAACAGCCTGCAAGTGAGAACTAGCATAGGGCAGTGTTCCAGGTTGAGAACTATAGGGTTAAAATAGTCCTCTAGGGACTTGAAGATTGTTATTCAATCCCACTATTCTGCTATCTCTTCATAAGCTCACGGCAGGGCCAGCTTGTTCTCCTTTTCCTCCCCCTCCAGCCTTGTGTCGGGCAGGAGCTGCGTTATTGGGATAAACATGTAAGGATAGGCCTGGTTGGGGCCTCCAGAGGCTGTGCTTAGGCCTCTTGGATGGCAGAGGCATGGGAGGGGGAGGATTGGAGCACTGGGGATGATAGATTTAGTTTTGGGTTGGGGGAAAATTCAGGAGGTTCACTTATGGATTCTGTATTTGCTTTGTAATTTCTATCTGTAACACTCTCTCCAAATATAATTCTGGTTTTTTTTCTCCAATTTGTTTGAGAGCTTTACTGTGTCAGCTCTTTAAACCCATGACAGGCAGGAAGGAGTGGAAAATTCTTTTGCCATAGCTGGTCTGCTAAGGCCCTTAGAAAACCACATTACAAAGAAATGTGACAGATCTTCTTGCCAATCCTATTTAATACCTCCTATACGTCTAAGATCTAGTTGTACATTGTGGTCATCATAACACAATCTGTCCTTGGATTTATTTTTATTTTTATGCAATGGCAAGAGATATATCATCTGGGGCACCATAATCTACACCAGATGAAAGCCGTTCTAAGCTTAGGCCAAATCTAATGTGAGCAGGCACAACTCAATTATAGTCACGGTTGCTTACACCTGTAGTGAATTCAATGCTGAGTGTGTGCATTGATTTGTACTAAATGTGTTGTCTGAAATGATTAAGCATGAACCCAGTCTGTAGCAAATCTCTGAAGCCTATTCAAGTTAGGTGATTTATGATAATTTTCATTGTGATTGCTCTTTTCCATGCTTATCAGTAGTGTGTGGGACACACTCTCAGACATCTTCGGGTTAATCTGTTTCCATAAAAGCTCTACCTGTGCTGCTGTGGCTGCAGTTCACTTAAGATAAGTAGAAGAATATTTATACTAGCTAGCAGAAGTACCTGAGGCAGGAAAGTTTCAGCAAGAAGGAGTCAAGTGTGGGCTGCAGAAGTTACTGGAGTAGCAAATGAAATGCTCAGATGGTTAAACCAAATTCCATGTGGCCACCGCTGTCTGTAGGGACTTCCACTTGAACATATTTTAAGTTAATCCTAGTGTGTCATCAAGACCATCAGTCATTGCAGTGAAGACATCCCAAGAAGGAAGTAAACATATTGACAATTGATGAGGCTAACTTTTAGCAAAATAGTCTATTTGATCAACATGAGAATTTCCTATTGTTTCATGTATGTTTACTTGGTTATTTAGTGAAAAGAAACATAGAAATACCTAGTTGCGGTAAGTCATTATACTGCTGTTACGCAGCCACGTCAACTGCTTATGAAATTATTACATTGCAGCATCAATTTAAAGGTAGACAATTTCATAATTTTACAAACTACTACCTGCACAAATGGTACTTCATATAGAAATGCATGTTATTTTATCTGGGAAATAAACTTTGTAATAAAGTCAGACGCTGGAAAGATGTGTTAAATTATCCTTTAATCATTTGTTTAATAAAAATGGCTTTGTTTTTGAGAAAACAACAGCAATAAAAATAGAACTCCTGGTTCTTGGAAAACACTTTCAGACTTTGTCAAAGGATCATCAGAGATACAAGGCTAGTCTGTCTTTGGCACTGATTATTTTTGCTTGTAAACACAAAGATGAGATACAAATATCAGAATGACAAAAACTATTTGCAATATAAATATGTGGTACAACAAGAGCTTGGTTTTGTTGATGGTATTTTTTTTGGTGAAGTGCTTTGCCTGCACTATCATGAAGCCCAGGGAGATAAAATCAGCAGGAGATGAAACCTTGCTATTTTGATCCCCTGAGTCTACTAGTGCAGACTTAAATATGAAATTCTGATGTCTTTACACTATTCACCTTGTAGTCGTAGGATCTAATCCTTCACCATTAAAAAAAAAAATAAAATGGTGGTCTCATTGTATTTTCTGAAAGGTATTTGTCTACATCATAAAATCACCAAGTAAACACAACTGGCAGCTTCTGTTCAGCAGAATGGCAGGTCAAGGCTAACATACTGGTAGAGCTTTTGTAGACAAGTTTTTCTATTCTTCTGATTTTCCATTATTAAAAAAAAAAAAGAAAAATTAAAAAAATAACGTAACATAATGATTCCAGGTTCTTATTTTCTTTTTACAAGCTGCACAATAAGCTGCATAAAAGCTGTGTCTTCTTGAAGACAATATCTTGATAAATTATTGCAATCACTCCATACATGGTATTGTCAAACAATGAAACAGTCGATACTTTTATCTCATGACTGTGTTGTGGGTAGCCCCTCTGAATGTCTTCTCTGATCTGGCATCTTCACAGTATTTCGGCCATATGTCACCTTTAAGCATGTTATTGTAGTTTTGCCCTCTTCAACCTGTTTAAGCTCCTGTTTCTCAAATGTTCCTCCTTACATGTCATGAATTCATCAGCGCAACAGTTTTTCCTTTCTTTTTTATGAATTTTCTTTAATACCTTGAGAGCAGGTTAAACTCAAGATTTGCTTTACAATCAATGAGAAATAGCAGTTTGATTATTGAGTAATAATTGTTTCTCAATAAACATGACAAGAATAATCCATTTCTAAGTCCCAGCTTTTGTCTGTTCTCTCAAAATCTCTGAAGGACAAGGACACCAGCCAGTTAACAGAAATGTGAATAATGATTATAGCTAATGAGACGTACCACAAACCCAGGACTTTTCCAAATAGTTAGATGCTGTTATCCAATCACAATATAGAGGATTTTTTTTGGTTCAGAAATATTTCAGAAGGTAAGCTATCAACCAACAAGGGCGCAGTATTACTCCCTCCTGACTGCCTGAGATACTCCTTTCAAGACCTTTCCATATGTCCTTTTCCTCAGTGTATAGACAGCATACCATGGAATTTTTTTTCCTTCTTGTTTCTTTTTTTTTCCCCCCTGCAGAAATTAGCTGTGTTTTCACAATTTAGAAATGTTTCTAGAAAATTATTACTCAGACACCAATCTATATTGAATTTTGAATAGGGAATGATTTTTTTGAGTTAGCATTATTGCAATTTTGTATGATATAGTTGTTCTGCACTTCTTTCACAGCAAGAATCTAATAATATAATGTGCGTTCTGAAGCACACATTAAAATGACATTATGCGATCAGGATGCCAATTACAGCATGACTAAAGACTAGCTATCAAGCTACAGAAAGTCAGTAATTGTGCTGATATAAACATAATGTTTATATATCTTGAGTAGAAAAGAATGAATCCCATTTTATTACTTACATACGATTATTGACAAAACACTTAGGGATACATTTTCAAAGTATTGTGTGGGGTTTTAGCTGCATGACTCCCATTTAAGTCAATAAGAATCACATAGTTAAAACCCCATGCAACATTTTGAAAAACTACCACAGAGAAGCCTCTCTTTTACTGCTTAGCTGCACAAACAATTTTATTCTCTAGTAGTTCTTCCAAATGGCAAGCTAGTAGTGTTGGCTGTCAGAGGAAAAGAGGAGCTATAGGCCTCCACCTATGATGGTCTATTTACATGCAGATTTAAAAAAACCCCTCTTGTTCTATTCTTCCTTTCCTTGGGTTATAGCCCAGATTTTTAAAGCTATTAGCTAATTATGCCTCACATCACTTCTCAGGTAGGTACACTAGTAGCTTCCACCTTTGGTGGCTCACCCAAGAAGACAAGGTGAATCAATGGAAGAACAAAGAATTGAACTGGACCAGCTCCAGGTTGTTGGTCCCTTGTTCCAGCAATAAAATACTTCCAACACACAAAGATTCAACATTCAATATTATGTTAATGCATACGAAATGCTAACATTAATTGGAAATGGCACCAGAGTGACCTCAGTTCTGTGTACCGAGGTCTGATATTGCTTCTTTTCACTCATTAATTCATTAATTAGTTTAAAGGGGCTAATGGAAAACAAAAATATTCCATTTGCCAGGGTAGATCGCTGCTGAATATTTATATTATTTTTCATTATTCATATGGAATCATAAGTGCTTAACAGACAAGTCATTGTGGGGATTTTTGTTGTTGAGATAAACATAATCCAGAATTTTTAGAACCCATCAATTTAAATAAGTGATGGGACCTGATTTGACTTTGAAAGGCTGAAGAATCTCTAAGAAAACAATTTTATGATCAGTTTAGTAGATTGACAACCATCAAAACTCTCAAACACTTTTATTATGCCTCAACAATCTGCAGCAACAGTGGAATAGTCTCATATGAAATCTTTATGCTTGTTTTAGTACTCAGGCAAATGAAGAGATTTGAACATGCTCTTTGCTTAAATAAAGAAGCACGTTAGTAAATTAATAATCAATATTAGTATTTATGCAAAGTAATAGCAGTTAATGTTTTTATATAAATACTCAGAATTTGAAGAATTTACATTATCTAAGACATCAAATTCATCAGTCTGAAGTTTTGGGTTTGGAGCATTCTAGTGAGATATATATTATACCTTCAATACCTAAGTTTTGGATTAATTTCAGCTCACCAGAAACCCTAGACAAAAGACAATTAGCTTTGTCTGGTAGATACCAGTTTATTCTTCTAAAGTGAGATATATATAGATTCCCATAAGCTGTGACTGATCTATTTACTAATGGAAATGTGAGCCACACCCAGATTTCCTACAAGCAGAAAGTATAAGTTCATGTATAACGGAAGTCATAACAGTTCAGGGTTTTCACAAACCAGAGCTAGAATTCATTAAGGATTGCCATCCTGATATGTTTCATTTAATAGCAAGAGACATTTTTCTTTTTCATTGAGGTTATATTACTACACTTGAAGACAAAAATTGTTTTTTGTAGTTTATTGTACCCTTGTGTCTTTGTTACTTGTATTTCTAGCAACATTGAGTGTATTATCCATTGTTAAATGATTGATAAAAATTGTTAAATAAGGCAAACACTATATTCAGTGTAGGGTAATGAGGCCTATCAAGCAGGAGAAATACTTCTCATCATGATATTAAAATTAAATGTAGCATTTTAAAAAATCTTGACATAAATAAAGAAGCTATTTATCTGGACCAGTGCTTTTTCTGTAAGCCCAGTGTTCTGTATAAGTCATTGCCACTGCATATATTTTATTCTATAGAATACTTCCATTTTCTTTTCAAGTGCATTTTGAACCTGCAGTCATTAACCCTAACATAGCCCACAATTGTATGGCCTTTTCTGTGTAGAGCAGTAACTGGTATGTAGTCTTATTTCACTTTCAGTTTGTATTTCCATCAGAATTCTTTTTCCACGTAAAATGCAATACATCCATTCGTATTTAGTTAGCTATTGTAAACAGTGTTCTACAGCTGATAGAAGATCTATGTGTAAATAACATTGACTGTTTTTTATTTTATATCCAACTTTTTGATCTTTTTAATGATACTGCTTTACTCTTGAAACTGATCTTAAATATCAAAATCTCTGTCATCTCTTGTTGAGATTGTGACAGAGATTTACTTGATACATTTTTCACAGAAACTTTCATCTTAATGTAATTGGTCATGTTTCCTGTTCTGTTAAGTAATTTTATCTGTGTTTAATATATTTATTAATTTTTAATTTATTAAAAATATTTCTTCAAATGTTGATGTAACACCATGGACCTGAAGGTATTTTCCTGAGGTGCTAGACTATTGTTATGGATGGGTAATTAAATGATTGTGAGGTACTATTTTCAAAATTAATATTGTTTATTAATTTTGGTATTCAAAACTCTCACCGCCCCCAACCACTAAGTTTTAACAATAATTAGGTTCTTCTGCAACGGTCATGGAAACATTACACAGATACTAATATAGGATCTAGAAATAACTAGTAAAAATATAATGTTAATTGAACTCAATTCAACTGAAAGAGAAGGTTCCTGTGGTCAATATACCACTTGTGATTAATTGTACTGCTTGTTCACTAGATAGACTCAAGGAGCTCCTTTCTGCTTATGGCAGAAGGCAATTAGTGAATTACAAGAGGCTTTAAATATTTACTCACAAATATTAATCTCCTGACTCGCAGGGCTAGCTACACCTTCAGACAATACCCAAACGCTTTCAGGGAATTCTGTTACTGTCTTGTCAGCCACAGAGGCTTCTGATTCTTCCCAGGCTTCACAGGATACTGGGGAAAGGAGGAAGACAATCTCTGACCTGGTCCTGGCTCCTCTGTGTGCCTCCAGGGCTTTCCATCTCGGCAGGAAAATTTCAGGTGTAGGCAGGATGTCTTGCAATGTGCAGTTTTAGCACGTATGTCACGCTGGCTATGCAGGCCGATCGTCTGGAGGCATTTAGAGTCTGTTGCCGGTAAACTTGAGGCAGGCAGTTTCCAGGCAGTTCAGGGTACAATAAGGCAGTGAGCAATGGCAGCAGAGAGTAGCAAGCAGCAAGTATGTCACCTGCTCATCTCTTTTTATCAATATAGCCTGAGACTAATGGGCCTTTGCACACAGAATAGCCATCAGAATGGCAGTTAGCCAAGCTTGACCATATTAGGTGAAGTCATAGGCTTGCTTTACCCTTTTTAGAGCAGAACATAGGCCTTGCACGAGGCAGGCACACGCCAAGTGTGTGTACCTTGTTTACGACAGGATGTAAACATGTTTGGGCAGGCCACAGTCCTTAGACTCAGTGGCTCCAGGTTCCTTCCTGTGGTTGCTTCTCCCCATGACAGAAGGAGGGAGAGCAGAAAAACATGTCTGGGCAAGCCAGGACATATATAAGCCTATTTTGGCCTATTTAGGCCTACGACAACAACTATGGGATAGAAATCATCTGTAAAATTAAGGAGGATGTGTTATCTTCGAGAATCTGAACTCTTCTACCTTTGTTTTCACTCTCCATGCTACATGTTCTTCTCCCCAAGGAAGTCCCTCAAATGCTTCTTTTCTTTTGGTAGCTCCTTCTCCTCAGCTTGTGATGGAATAAGACTTTGAAACTGTGATATCAGCAAATTCTTATTTCCCTTTTAGTTCCTTCTCTTGTTTAAATGTGACCTTACTTTCTGACAGAATTTCAGGTACATAAAAAGTCAGATGATTCACAAATTCCTCCTCTTGTGGTTCATTTACATTCAGTCTCACAGAGGAGCCTGTTTATTTCTCATCTCCCCTTTGTTTTGCTGTTCATCTTCATATGAAGATACAACTCAGTGAAGATATTTAATTGAAAAAAAAGAGAAATGAAAATCAAAACTGTATTACATCTTTTACTGTCAAAGACCAGTCTGTATCCATAATTCCAAACACCCAGGGACACCTAAGCAACATATCTACAAGTAGGTATCATAACATCTCCCAATAGGAGCTTACCATGCAAAAGCGAGGGTTTGTTCCTTCTTTCTATATGTAAATTACTTGCCTAATCTTATCTAACAACCTCCAAATCTGTAATGTATTTAACTTCACTGAAACTTCATGAAACATGCATCCTATAATTCAACTAAGGTTCAGAGAGATTAATTGGTTTAGGAAAGGCCACATAGGAAGATGATGGTAGAGAGAGTAACCGATCATAAATCCTTTAATTAACAAGGTATAATAATATATATATTCTCTGTTCATAATTGCATATACACAGCAGGCCTACAATCTAATTTTCTTTTTTGTTTTTGAGTAGAGAGCTTTTTTTTTTTTTAAATACCTTAACAAAAGCCATTTAATGCAGAAAAACTAAGACAGCAGTGATGTGTAGCTGTTTTCAGGGTTACGCAGCTGAGAACTCAGACTTTTACAGGACTGAAGATTTTGAGCTTAAATTTTAGTGGTTTTATGAATCTGAACCTCTCTGATTTTAAAATGTGAGTCCAATTTTCAAAGTATGAGAAGAAAAAATCCTTTAAGAGCCTAACCCACTTTTTGTCTTCAGTAAATTTTAATACCACATCCATAAATATCACCACTTTGAGTGTTATTATCTTTCAGATAGAAGACAACAGCTTTTTGGAAGCAAAGAATCCAGCCCTAGGTAGTGTGGAAATGCTGATGGCCACATGAAACCTATGATTCATAGCCCTGAACCCTCTCCATGTGTGATATATATGTTCTTATGGAAAAAAGTCTCCAGAACCCCACAACCTAGGAATGGTCAGTTCTATTTTTGATAGCACTGGTTGGTATATTTAAATTTAGAGAAGCAATTTAGGAAAGTGACAGCATGACAGAAATATAAACCTCATTTGCTTATTTATTTTCCTGTAAAAGGACTGATTTCTAGTGGGAAACTCTAAAATACATTGTTGAAGCAAGTTTTTCAAAACTTTTCTGAGCAAAATAACTTTTAGTATGCATTTCTACTGGTTTTAATAGACATTTCCACTGTGTTAGTATATTTTTTGTTTTTACTTAACTAATGTTATGTCTTTATACTTAATTTCTTCAGAAAATAATATTTTTTTAATGAAGCAAATTATTTTAACATTTTTAAATTTAAGTAAAAGCATTTCTTCTAAATAAGAAATGTATGAATGTATTTAACAAGGTTGCATTTTTGTTTGTTACATGAAACTACTTGCAGTACTGTTTCTAGGTCACTTTTGTCAAGACATCTTTTGTCATGTGGGAAGAAGCTCTGCAAAGGAGCTATAAACACTTTTAAAGTATTCAGGTATTATTTGTTGGTTAATATACACAGCAGAGAGCTAGATAGGACATGTGACTGGGCTAAGGTGTAATATAGTCACTTTCTGTCCAGCTTTCCAGAAGATACTTGATGAGGAGCTCAAGGTCCATCAGGTAGAGAAGAGGATATCTGCACTTTTCCATGGAAGGGACTGCTCCTCAGTGTTGCCGTGTTGCTGACTTTCTTTTATTTGGTTTTTGTCTGTGCTGGTTTAAGGCTAATTGGAATATTTTAATAGAGAGAATTATATTATAGGCTGTGAAAAGGAAACAATGGTGATGTCTACTTCACTCATAGGCTTGCTGACACAAATAAAACTAAGAACATAAACAAAAGATAAGCCACTTGGGCTTGCGTCAGTCTGTCGGGCACAGTGTCTGGGGCTGTCTAGCAACCTCTGGCTTCTCCTCTCTGACAAATTAATTTCACTAATCACTTTTCTTCTAACTCCTCCTCTGACCAATCCTCAAAACCTTGGGGTAAGGTATAGGGGTGGGGAGAAGGTGGAAGGGTGGTTGGGAGCCCCTCCTAGGGTCTCTGATTTCTGGGAGGGGTGTTGTGTTTCTGTATTACCTTTACCTTGTATATTTCTGTAAATATTCTTGTATATAGCGTATATATCTGCTTGTATATTGTGCTGAGCTGTAAATAGAGCTTCATCTAAACTTCCAGCAGACTGAGTTTTAGCCTGGGTCATTTTACAAAGTGTGGGGGGGTGGGTAACTCCCAAACCCACATCATTGTCTTAGGGTTTTTTACCTTTCCATGTCAGTATTTTTCTTCTTGAAACCTTGAGCTGCTATCACCATCTCAAGAATTTCAATTCTGTGTGTGTTTTCACTTTTCTTATATTTTATAGTTTTAGGTCATGGATTTTATCATATCTTAACAATTTCCTCAGTAAACCTGAGCCAAGGTAACAGAGTTGTGCTGCACCAAACTAAGCTGTGGATCACAGAGATGAACCTCTGAGCCAAGGGTTGCAGACTCATCTAGAGATGGGACTGAACCGCTTCATTTTTGCCCTCATAATCACCAGGATTTTAGAATTAGATCTTATACTTCTGAGACTGTTTTTTAACAATAGACTGGAGAAAGAAAACAAATCTTTATAATTTTTGACTCCCCCCCAGCTTCTCACCTTTCAGTGAGCTAGTAATTGAACCAACTTGACTGAAATGAAGAAAATATTCTTTGCTCAACTGTGAAAGATTCTGCTGCACACAACAGCTGCTTTTCATTTCAACAGACTCTGGGTCCAGCTACCTTTCCAGTGATTTCTAACAATTCAGATTTATCATTCAATACTTCAAGACTGAATCTGTTTCTGATATATAAATGTATTATTTGAACAGTTTGTCCAGTATTGGTCAAAACACATTAATGTTTTCATTTGACACCTCTATTTATATTTTAAAATATGCTTTCTTAAAAATGATAAATATGTTTTCTGTCAATCTTGTAATGCTCTAGGACAGGAGTTATTGAATCATAGAGAGGTTGCAGCAGTAACAGTGCCCTCTTCTCTACCACTAATGACAACAGTCTGTTATATTAAACATGCTGTGATAACTCTGAAGCTATATCCATACTTGTAAATTAATGATGTCAGGAGCATGCTTTGGCACCAAGTTGATGAAGAATGTTAAATGTCCCTACTATCAAAGTCTCTTAGCTTTGAAAACAGGATGGCTACATTCAAACCGTCTCTTGGGAATTACTATTTTGTGTCTGTAAGCCCCTTAACTGTGCCTAGCAGGTATTTTCAGAGACAAATTCTAGCTGGCCAGGGCCAAATCTGTGGTGAGTCCACAACAGTTTAACAGTATGGAGTTTCAGTGCCCAGGACTGTGTAATTAAATTGTTCAAACATTGCCTTGTTGGATTGAGGCCTGAAAGTGGTGTGACAAACTTACAATTTCCCACAGGAATTGTTCAAATTGCCCTAACCCTTGGATGCTTTCAGGTAGCAGATGAAAGGACATTTTGAAAGTATTATAAACTTTGGCTTTATGCATATTCAAGGAAAATGTGGAATTAAGTACGTTCTGGTTATATAGTAATTTACAATAAGGATTTTCATTTGAGTTATTCTCACTCAGCTTGAGCCCTGTAAATGCACCTTAATTTGGTGTGAATATTCATCCCCACTGTCCAGATTTGTCCTGGAATACAGCCCTGTTCCCTGTTTTTACCCCAGGTGGTAATCAGGAGCAGTAGAAAGCTCATAAATTCAGGAGTAAAAATATGGTGGGAACGGTATTAGTAACTTCTGGTACTGGTATTCTGCAGCATACAAGTAAGTTTTAACCAGAGTACGTGACAGGTAGGAGACTTCTCAAAATAAACATTCAACAGAGATTTTGGGACAGGTTAGATGAGGTCAGGGTAAGCTTTTCTTTGAGTCTGATGTTGAATACGTGCAGAATTTTGATAGTAAGCAAAGACACCGTCTCATTCCTGAATAAATGATTTAGCCCTTTTGCCTTTAAAATGCCACTGCCATTTTTTAAAATGAAATTTAGACTTCTGAGTTAGTGAAGTATTCTCAAAAAAATACGTAAGAACTCTAGAGAATGAAGAACAAATAGCAGTAGAATAGACTTCTGGAAAAGTAAATTCATAAAGAAAAGATTGTTTTTGTTCAAGGGCAAATGCCTATATGTATTAGGATTACAGGAGTACACAAGGTAATGAGATATAAGACATAATGGTCAGCTAAAGAAACTATATATCTAATATGGAAATCATTGCATTACACGAAAAATAACAGCTTAGAATTGTAAGACATTCAAGTACAGGTTACAAAATCTTTGGATCTGTCAAAACGGAATAGATCCACAACCAGAATGCAGATTCCATGTCATGATTGTCTGACCTGTGTCATGGTCACATGTATATTTGAAAGAACAGATTTATCTTCAATTGAAAAAAGAGAATGGGATCAACACAACCCATGTGCCGTGTCTAACAACAGACCCTTTTTTCAGAAGGAATTCCAAGAGTACTGCTAATTAAACCAACAATGTACAAGCACAGTATGGAATCATCTTCCACATCTGTAACCCTGCTCAGGTGCATGACTCTAAAAATGCCCTCTATTAGAGTAGGCACTCCTGCATGCTTTTGGATGGACAGAGTATAGCTAAATGGATCCAAAGTGCCTCCAAATAAGCAAAAGGGACAAGGATCTCTAGAGCTGAGTAAATAGAAGGCACTTGCTGAGCTAATAGCCTGTAAGCATCTTCACAAAATACTTATCATAGCTAAAAGAATGAGAAGAGCAGTGATATACTACACAACCCTTAGAAGAAACAGATATTCTTCTGAAAGCTTACTAAACTCTGTTCTCATACTATTATTTGCTAGCTAAACAATGATTGCTGTCATTATTTTTAGATTATATTTATTAAATACATTTAGAGAAATCCTCTGATCAGCAAAAACTGCTAAAAATGATTCAGACTTATTGCAGTTGTGGTCACGAGCTACAGACTTTTGAAAGGAACCGTCAGCTGCCTTTTCCTGGAGTTTCACATTTTTTATAAATTCCATTAGGTATGCATAAGCCAAAGCATCTGTTAATCTGCAATTATCTTCTCATATTTATTTGGGTGACATTGGCTTAGATGTGAAATGCAAATAGTCTTTGGGTGTCAGTTATCCTGTTGTCTGAGTACATTGCCTTTTATGTTCTTTGGGAGAAAAAAAAATTAATAAAGAAGGAAATTAAAACCCTCTCTTCATTCACAGAAAATGAGCCTCTCTGGAAATACTTCTGACAAAAGAAATCCAGAATTGGATTCTGCTGCTGACCTAACCATCAGTTTCTACCAGAGTTGCCATCAATGAAGCAGTAACTCCGTTTTGCAAATTGTTTTCCTTCCAATTTTCTTTGGGCACTTGGACTGTTGGAATTTTTCTTTATATAAGGTATAACTTGGATGAGATTCAAGAGCCTAGGTATGCAATAAAATATGTCTGACCAAAGATCCAGGACAAATTAAAAACCTGGCTATGTGTGCCAAGAATACCTGTTGGATTATTTGCTTGGAGTGTACTGCAGAAGTGCCTTAGCAGAGTACTCTCCTTTAAAACAAAGATATTACATCATCACTATGAAATCATTATCCATATTAAATTTAGGAGTTAGAAGAATGGTGCTGTGATGACAAGAGATTGAATAGTCAGAGTATGGTGGCTTTTCTCGGTTTCACCAGCAGAGATCTCAAAAACTAGCAAAGTCATCCACAGCAGAGTTAGCCTAGTGAAGGAACCTGCCATGTCAGCACTGTTGAAACTATGGCCACCTTCAAACGTTGTGATAGATATGAAAGACTTATCCAGGACTAAAAGCACATGGCATATGATTTCTCTGTCAGAGATCTGCAATTTATGTAATTGCATGTTCTCCTTCCAAGCCATGCTGACTCCAGTTTCAAGGAGTACAACAAGCATTCTTTCTTTTTTTTTAAAAAGTCTGGTAAGAAGACAGCGATTCTTGACCGAAAGTTACAGTTATTTTCTGCAGATTCTTATTTAGCACAAGCAGCATTGTCTTTGCAATAAAATCCAACAGGTTTCCCAGTTGATTTTGATTTAACGGACATCTTTGGTAGAAGGCCTCAGGGTAGGCTGTCACTAGCTATTTATCTTTATACTGTGTAGTTTATATATTTTAAGAAAGTGACAAATGGCAGCTTTAAAAAAACTCATTATGGTAATTGATTATTATAGGAAAAGCTTGGAAACTTTATGAAAGAGAGTCGTATTCTCTAAGTGTCTTAGCTTGAAACCAGACTTGTAATTAGAAGAATCCATAAACATTTATCACATTAAGAGAGGCTCAGTCAGTAAGTTTAGAATAAAACTCTGGAGTCGCTTTATTGTCCTGTGTTAAAATCATATATATCCCTTACCACAGAGAGATTAATTTGCCCAGCTGAATAGAGGACCACACACACTCTCAAAACCTGTCTAAGCAGAGTTCTATAAGCAATCTGTTGCACATGTCTCTGGGAAGGGTAACTGATAATACAATTCTGAGTGTTGCAATAAAGCCATATTTTCTTCAGAATTTCTTCAAGAATCTGAGATATTTACGGTCCCTCCAAATCTTCTCCTTGGCCTCTCTAGCCTTCTGAAAGTTGAGTGTCCCCAGTAGGAAACTCATTGAACTCAGATTTCCCTCCTTCCCTTCTCTCCCTTATTTTAGCTGTAGCTCATTCTAACAAAGTTCTGAGAGATTCTAGTCCTGGATCCATACATAATTCAGCCTTTATCTTATTTTTAATTCGAAGCCATGTAGTTTTGCAACTGATTGATTGATTGATTGATTGATTTTAAATCACAGAGAATTGACTAGGGGTTTATTTTACTTTCATTGATGTCATAAGCCATTCAAACACCAAAAAATGGGACCAGCCTTTGTAATCACTACTAATATTATATTATGGATGGTTCTGGAAGCCAGAGACAACAATTCTGGTCTGTCTTTAGCAGAGAAAATTAGCACTCTAGAGCCTCATGCACTATTTCATAAATGCTGATTAGGAAAAACGATGTCTGATTTTGAGACTAGCAAAGTTCTTACATCCTAACTTGAGGAACAGTCACTGTCTATGTGTATAGAGAAGGAAATATTCTGCAGTTGATTCTTTAGGGAGTTTTTATTCCTGATTTAGATTTGCATTATGTGACTTAGTCTGATTTCTAGTTTAACCAAGGGAGTACACATTTCATATTCCTTATTAAAAAAACACAAACTGAAACAAAACAAAATGCAAGGATGCTCAAGATAAACCACAACTGAGTATAAAAGGCAGAAAATACTTCCCAAATCGTAAATGTTACTACAGTATGTATATTTCAACAACTTTTGAGTTCAGTCAAGGAATTTTTAACAGTGTGACTTCTTAGGCATAATCTATCACGACATTTCTTTTCTTTTAACCAGGTTTCAGTGCTGTAACCTTCATAGTATTTTCTCTTAAGGTGTCAAAACCCTCAGTCAGATGACTGTATCAGAATATCATCTTTCACTTCTAAAAGGTATATTTCTAGCCTACAGAGTTGGTGTGAGAAGATAGACTTTACACAGAAGTGAGACAGTAAATGAAAAAACTGTAAAAACTGCTTCCATAAAACTTCTGTTATTTTTATAAAAATAATGAGTTTTAGAAAAGTCTCATGATATTTTAAAATATTAATTTGGCAATGCCATAATTTCTCCTCTTTGATTTTATTGATTCAAATATTGTCTTATGTATACATTTATTACAGAAGTAAACCACAAAATCTGGGAAACAAAGTGAAGTTTTCAAAGCAAAGAATTTTAGACTCTTGTGAGCAGACAGCTTCTAAAACTGAACCCATAATAATTACATCTATTCTTTCCCTACAGACAGCTACATCTTTTTACCATTAAGGCTTTTCTTTTTCCAAGTTTGATTCAGTCTGTAAACCCTTCTTTAAACATGAAATAAAAATCATTGTTCCTTTGGCAACTCTATAGTTTCTTTGTTGAAAGCTGCTTAATTCAAATATTCTGCTCACAAAGATATGTTACTTGGCAGCTTAATGTATATAGTAAAAGTAAATGATATCTGCTAATAGCAGAGAAGAAAATTCATGTTCTTTGTGTTTCTTCATAATAGAGCTTTTTCAAGTTAGCCAGTGTTTCAGGTTGATAAATGTCAGATAAACAATGAAATATATGAAGGTCTAACCCTCTGTGTTCTTTTGTCCTCACAGGATGAAAAAAATCACACTGGCATGTGGCAGTATCATGCCACAAGACTTCAAAGTGTGATGCAAACACATTTGAGGTGTGAATCAGCTGCTTCGGTGCTCTTATGTATCATAGTGGATGGACATTGTCTTTCTCTGTTTTTATTTTGCTTAATTAGCTGCTTTGAAGTTCTACTGGAAACCAAAATTCACTCCATTAAAACTCTGTTACCAGGTAAATAGCTTGCAATTGTAGGTAAATACAGTGTTAATGCACAGGGAAAACACTAGCTCAAATATAGAAATTCTCTCTAGCAATATGTTGTCATACGATGTAACAAATCCACTTTTTTTTTTTCCTTGTTCAGTTTCTCTATTTACGTGGATGAATTTTAACTAAGTGAAAATATTTCTGTAAAATGAGTAGAACACAATTGGAGATGACCACGTTTTCCCTTCTAATGTACAGCTCAATTGTTACTCCTTTACATGTTTTTTTCTGGGAACTGCTGGCAGCAAGATATTGAAATGAATTTGGCTTACCTGTATCTCACAGTTAACTGTATGGGAGTGAGAAGCAATATGCTACTTAAAATTTAAAATGATACTACTTTTTTCCAAGTACAGCTGATTTTTTTTTTTTTTTTAAATACAAACTTAGAAAACTCTTGCTCTTCAGAAGAACTTCAGATCACATCTCACCCCGTACACAAGCATAGCAACTCCAGGAAATCTCGTCAGAGTTATTTATTTAGGAGAGAGTTAAGACTCAATACAGAGTGGAAACAAACTTTTTCACCATCCTTTTCTCATTTCCCATAGGAAAATTTCTGTAGGAAAGATGTAGTATATTCCTGCAAGTTTCTAGAGTTGACTGGTTAGGAGCCCGAATCAGTGGACACATTGCATTCATTGACATAAATGAAAAGAAGCTCTCACAGTCCTCACTTTTGAAATGAGATTCATCTTGTGGCTCATCAGAATGTTAAAAGTTAGATATATAAAATGAGACAGATTTCCTTTTGCTTCCTAAGGAAGAGTACTTCACTCCCAAAAGCAATTGGTCTGACCAGTCTTGAGACGTGATGGCTGGTGTATAGAAATATGGCCTACAAGTCTGATCTACAGATGTTGTCTTTTCACCTGTGTCCATACATTTCTCTTGCAGTATTATATTTAATATGTACTTTTGAACAAAAGAGAATAATTCCATTCATTCTACAAGCTGAATAAGGACAACTGTCCTGTGATTACAAAAGGGCTGTTATGCCAATGTATCTCCTGATTACGAAGAGCTATACTAGGGTGGAGATGGCTTTTGCCTTTCTTCTAATGTATGCTGACAGGAAAAACTAGCTAGAGTTCAATCCTAATTTAGTGCAATTTCTTGTCCATGTATTTGCCTGTACTAAACAGTTACCCTTATAGGACCGATTTTTCTCTCATTAACCCTGAAGAAGTCAGTGGGATGTAAAAAAACTCCAATAATCATTAATTTTGTGTCATTCACAGCAGTTTTATCAGGCATTTCCAAGACACAAAATACTGTTATATAGAAATGCATTCACCAGTATGATTTTTCACAACATAAAGTGTTTTGTAGCAAAACATACACCTTATGGTGCATATATCTATTTCCATGTTTTAATGGATTTTTCATTTTAACCTGTTACTTCATTCCTTTGTTTTTAAAAGTTAATTTGCTGTTTTTAAACAAAATTAAAGATGTGAGGAAAATTACATATGGCAGCTTTTTTTGTTGTTATCATTTTGTTTTATTGTTTGAATGCCTCAGAAGGTAGCTATTGTATTTTATTGAGCAAGGAATACAATCCCTTTAAAATCCAGGTGTTGACCACATGTTTATCAGACTATCCACAAACAATGAAAGTAGATTTTTCATATCTACTTTCTTTGTGAAAATCCAATGGAGCCCTGCAAATATGTTAATCCAGATCTGCAAACTCTTCAAGCTCTTGATTTGATTCATGCACGCTAGCAAGGGTCAAACTGTGGCTAGGTAGTAAAGTAACATTTCCTCTGAGGCAATTGTATAGCTCATGCCTTTGTATATTGTTACTGGCTTAGAATGATGGCAAATTTTCATTCCCAAGGATTAAAACTAATTTAATGTTTCTAAACCAAATATGACTAAAATGCAGCATTCAAATGCACATTTCAGAATTATCAAAATTGGGTGTTCAGATACAGTGTTTGGGATTTACTTCAAATACAAAAAGCATTCAGATCCAACTCTTTCAATTGTTCTAGTATTTGTTAGGTACTAATTTTTGAATACACTGTGAGGCTGAAAAACATCCATATTTTAAAAATAGCTCTCTAATTTTATTCCTGTTCTTATGCACTCCTACTTGCCAAGGCAATATGCTAAATGAAAATAACAGATTTTGGATACTCAGTAGCGGTTTCCTGCTCCTGGAAATCTCTATTTATGCAATATTTTGTGTTGCAGTTGTATTTATTTAATCAACAATCCTTATATAAATATACAGAATGTACATATACAAAAGAGACTGTTGAAACCAAACACTTTAATAAATACAGATTTTTATGATACGATATGAAAGAACAAGCATCATAGGTCTTGAACTCGCAGGTTCTGCATGAATGTTCATAATAAAAAGAATCTTTATTTAATGAATTGTTACCCTTCCTACAGCTCCCAAACAGGTACTTTATAATTAAAAAAAAAAAAAAAAAAAAAAAA
>WBNM01006345.1:40501-88627 GCA_013399055.1 Ramphastos sulfuratus
GAAAAAAAAAAGGGGGGAAAAAAGGAAAGAAAGGGATAAAGCTTTGAAAGAGTAAAGCTTGCTTCTTTCTTTCTCTTTCTTTCTTTCTTTCTTTCTTTCTTTCTTTCTCTCTTTCTCTTTTTTCTTTCTCTCCCTCCCTCCCTCCCTCATTTCAATCCATCCTTCTTTCCAAATTCACTCTTTTGAAGGAAAAATTGCATTTAAGTGACTTAGTAAAAGCCAGATCATTGTAGGGCATGTGCTTACCCAAGAGTTGCAAGACCAGGAAAATTTGGGCTAAATTTCTCTGTAGTATAATTGGTGCTTCATCATGTGTGAATATGAGAGAAATTTATACTATTTTATCTAATTAGCACAGCAAACCTTTCAAACACCATTAAAATTTAATTAGGCTTCCTACATGTTAATTTGGAGTAACAGTTTATTTTTCTTTAACAACTGATTTCTAAAAATGTTTTTTCTTAGCTCTTGGTGTTTATTTCAGCAACGAGATCAAAAGAATTAAGGTTTCAAAAGTAGTACACTAAGATACTTAGATGTATAGGACATTTTTAAAAATAAAATCACTTTATGGCTTGGAGTAGACATTTTCAGAAGTCCATTAGATATGTAACCATTTGATCAGTAACACACCAGTTTCAAGTTTTTGTAGCATATTAGTATTTTCTTGACTTAATAATGGAGTATATATGTCTTTGACATTAACATTTATAACACAATCAATTATTATTCTTTTAAAATATGCCATCATTAACAGTTGAATGTATCAACAAAATAGAAAGCATATAGCAGAATTGTGCTGATCTTGAAATGGACATCCTGACATATGTCCAAGTTTTGTAAAAATGGAGTGATTAGTGGTTTTAATGAGTTCTGGTCTTTCTTTGTTGGGATGTTGTGGGTTTGGGGTTTTTTGGTTTTTTTTTGGGGTTTTTTTCGTTGGTTGGTTGGTTTGGTTTGGTTTTTGTTTGTTTAATTAGGATCATTTCACAAGGCATATTTAATCCCTCTGCAATCTAAACCTTTGCTAATTAAAGATAGTTTCTCTAGAAGATATCTATAGATATTTCCTTGGCAAAATAACCGACACTGAATAACCAAAGAGGAAAATGTTTCTGTTTCTTGGACTTATGAGCCAAGATAATTGTGAACATAGAAGCTTTTGGACTGAAAAGCAGAGCTAATATTTTGTTATCTACGGTGACATGCTCTCTCTGCTGAAAAAAAGTAGTATTTTCTACAAATAGGCAACAGGCACACGGCCTGTTGGATCAGGTTACGTCAGGTTGTGTTGTGTTACATGATATGACATGCCCTGCAGTGACCTGAGGCAATGTCATCTTGTGTTACCTTGGTAAGGAAATACTGTTCTTTATTAAGCAAGTGAAGAGAAGGCTAATCATCTCTAGTCGTGAGGAATTTCTATGCTCTCTGTAGGCAGAAGCAGTTAATGGCAAGTAGTCTGTTCTGATTTTCTTTCTGCTGATTCTGGGGAGTCTAAACCCCATACAAGTCATGTCTTACTACTGTTTACTAGTTGGCATGTACTTTAGAAATCTAATAGAATATATACACCAGAATACATACAGAAAAGAAGTTCCTGTAGTGCTACAAAGAGGTGTAGTACTTGGAGAGTGAATAGACAATATCGCCTATTTGGTTATGGAAATGACAAATTTTGAAAAAGGGATATTAAGTAATCTTCTTAGATGGAAATTCTTAGTGTTGGAAGCCTAACTATTTATACATTTTTATGCATAGACTGGTCATTATGACTCTTCTACGGTTCTTATAAGCTTCTTGCTTAAATAGAACATTATGAAAATGAGCTATTGCAATGGCGAAGTATGATAAAACTGAGTCTACAGTGTGACCCTACCCATACCTCTATCAGGACAGGTACTCTCAATAAGTAAGTCCTGCATTATTGCATTATGGGACATTATAAAAGGAAGCCATTGTACTTGGTCATTCAGTGTAATGATCTTTAATATTATTTCCTATTGCTATGTTCGGCATGTAAATTCACTTTTAAAAGATTCACACAAAGAAAGTGAGCACTATTACACAGGTACTGCTATCTACTGATTTTACAGTAAATTACTGGTGCGTGGTACGGAATGTAACCTCTTGGTTATATTCTGCACTAAAAGGAATGGTCTAGAGAGGTTTTTATGCAAATTAGTAATGCTCTGTGTTGGAAGCCTAATTGTACTTTTTATTGTTGGACAAGTCAATACTGCTCTAATACAAATTTTATAAGCTTCTTGCTTAAATTGTATATGAAAGGGATTAGTTCCCATAGATGAAAGCCATAATCTTAACAATGAGGCCACGTAAGCAGAATGGTTGAAGTGCTGATAAAGGATTTGTTAGCTCCAACATAGAATAAGTCTTATTAGTCTTATTAGTCGCCACTATTTGACCCACTGCAGTTCATTGTACAATTCACATACTCCCAGTGATGGAATGAACAATAGTAACGTAATTGTATTCTGGCCAGTTACAATAAATAGACATGTGTGAAGTACCTTGCAGTAAACCAAAACTACCTTGCAGTAAACCAAAAATAGCATGCATTCATTTTTCCTTAGTTATTCTTGAATAGAGAAAGCAAAAGAAAAGTAATTTTAAAAATGAGCTGTTTTATAAAAACTATTAGGTAGCACATCATGAAGGAGGCTGGAAAAGAGGGTCAAAGTTCATGTTTGGCTTGCTGTCTCACTTGATCTAAATCTTCCCACATGCTCAACAGTACTCATTAATAAAATTCATATGTGGATGAACAAGAGTTCAGCTCATCAGAGAAAAATCTAAAGAAAATTATCCTCAAAAGGCAGGTTTCGAGTTAGGAAATAATGTCATTTGTAATTCATATTTTCTTGTACATTCCTTGTTTTTTAAACTAAAAGCAATAAAAAGAGTGTTTGGGGTTTTGTTTGTTGTTGGTTTCTGCAGGGGGGAGGTTTTCCTTCCTATGGTTGTGACAACAGTAGTGACAGAGATAGTGAGGAAAAATGGAACTGTATGAGCCAACTTTTAACTAAAAGCTTCCACTAAAAAGGAAGCCAGTACATTAAAATAGAAAAACGGAGTGGTTAGAAAGAAAGTCATGCTTAAAAGATTTCTTGGTATACCCCAGCTTTAAACGATTCATCAAAATATAGAAGAATGACTGAACTATGACTGCATACAAAATAGAGCCCAGAGTGAAGCACCACTGCATAATTTCTAAGTTCTGTATGGCCTTCAGTTACAGAGTTTTTTTTTCCACTATATGATAGATCATGCCATGCTTACATGATAGTAAACAGACTCTTAATCCTCATCCTCTCCATGCCTGAAAAATGGTTAAATTATATTAGCTCCAGGCTATATACGTGGGCCTATTCTGCAGTGCTTTTATTAGTTTTTGCTCTTCTCTGTATAACCACCTGATGGAGAAAATATTAGCTGCCCATATCTGGAATACTTTTTGAAGGAGCTTTTCCTTTAAACCATCCCAACTGACGACTTCTTATTCAGTATTTGCATAGTCATTGCTGATTAGTTTACCTTTTTTTTTTTTTTTNTTTTTTTTCTTTTTTTTTTTTTTTTTTTTTTTTAAGAACTCAGACTTTTTTTGGCTAGTTTTAGATCTTGATCTAGATTTCCAAAGAAAAACTGCTTTTTCCCTGAGTCTGAACAGACTCACACTTATGTGATGCCAGTGTTAATGAAAATGGAAGGAATACTGTGGCTATTTGTGATAACAACACTTGCAGTTCAAGACTCGAATGAAGTATTTCAGAGCGGCAATTGCAGTATGTTGTGCAATATGAGCTTTTGGCAAAGCAGAGGATAAGATGATATCAAATTGTCAGAGAAATTGAAGACATTCTCCACTGCTTTTAACAATATGGATAAGGCAGTCAGCAAAGCAGATATTTATGGGAATGAAGGGGAGGAGGACAAAGGGGAAGATCAGCGGAGTTTGCTTAAGCCCTCTGCCTCTTCTTCATAGTGCAATCGTTTATTTTATCTACCTTTAGCAGCTGAAAAGACAGACACACAGGTTAGGCAAATCATCTGCGTTTCCACTATAGTCAATAGAGAGTTAGGCTCTTCCAGAACTCATTAATTCCATTCTAAAACATTAAAAATGAGATTAATTATTCTCTGGAGGTATCTATTTCTCTCCCTCTATTGATTAGAGAGGGACCCTAGATGATTAGCTTAAACCACTAAATTGTTAACAACTGTTAGCTGAGATGAATTCCCACTCTTGAGTTTTGTATATTGTGAACTTCATCTTGTCCACTATTTGATTTATTTCTTCCATTTTTCTCCACGCCTCATCTCATTCATCAGTCAATTCTATTCAACTAATGGTCACATTCTGCTCTCTCCTTTTTTGCTGAACTGGTTTCCATGTATTTTACTTGACACATAAAATATTTTGCACTCAATTTCCCGGATCTGGTTACGGTATGTAGGAGAGGGTTGAGGCATTTTCCAGATCAAGTTCGAGTTGTTCAAGAGTTACGACAGTGGATCTGAAGATTTGTGTTCATTTTCTTGCTTACATAAGGATGCCAAATTTTTACAGACAAATTGTTAAACCCTTATAGTTTACAGATGCCTGAACACATCTCCTTAAATGTCCCATTAAATGTTTATGCTCCCTTGATATTTAATGGAGAGAAATAGACATATCAAGACAGAAATTCAGATTATAGAGAGAAGGAACAAATGCTTTCTTCTCCATTGTTCTACAAGTTCTGTTTCTAAAAGGCTTTATATTCATGGCTTTTGTTTATTTATTTTTTATTTTATTTTAATTATTGGGGGGGGGCCAACTTGAAGAGAATAGATGGAAGAATTATACATATCTTTTTTCTTTCTCATACTGTAGGGCAAGACTTAGTAGAAATTTGTTCACCACGTGCTTTTTGACATGGTTCATTCAGCTGATTTGCTGATGGTGCTTAGAATTCATTTTACACTGATTTGAAAATATTTACAAGGGAAGTAATGTTAAGATAAAACAGCATCTTGAAAGAGTTGTCTTTTCATTTAAACAATGTTAATAGCACATTGAAAATGATATTTGAAAAGGCTGAAATTACTAAGTATTGAAGCTTGTGTCATTGTTTCAGTATTTTAAAGCACACTAAGTTTTGTGGATCTTGAAACAGTCTCCAAAAGTTCCACAACAGCTTTTAACTTATCTAGTTGTTAGTCTTCAGTGCTCATTTGCCTAACTACAGGTGTTTTTTAAATAGATACAGGATATTAGTAATAAGTTTGTTATTAATTCCTGATTTGACTAGGTGTAGTAAGAAAGCCTTTTACTAGTATTTCCTTTTTGAACACTGTTTTCTACTGTTTTGTTCTTCTTTCTCCTGGTTCTCACAGTAATGCTTACTTAAAACCTGCACATTCAAAAGGGGTTGTATCTGAAAGTGAGCTCTTTTCCCAGTCACAGCAAAAGTTTTATAGGAAGAAGTGGTCTTGATATTCTTCATCTTGTGAATGCATGAGACCTGCCAAACTTACCAGGCAGATTTGGGAGGAAGAGGCCTCCCATTACAGGGTATGCTATTGAGCACATGACAGAGAAACAGAAAAGCAGCTATCAGTTTCCTTCACTCTTGTGATGTCTGTATCCACCACAATCTCCAGAGATGAAGATGTGAGCTCTTCCTTTGGTCCTCCTCTCTTACATAGTTCAAAATATCCTGCTTTGATGGCTTTGCCTTCAGCGAAAGGTCAGTGACTGTGCCCTTGTTTGACGTAATTGATGGTGTAGTTAATTAGAATTATACTCTACTTAAACAGTCTTTACTTCTAAGATCTGTAGTGTAAGAGCTACCTCCTGCAGAGTTTCTGAGATCTGAAGAAGGTAGCTTCCTCAAACACTGTTTACAAGCTCCTTTAGCATTCTCGTAACATCTATAATCTGTAGAAAAAAGACTCCCTCCTGTGGAACTAATAAAATCCACAGGAGAAATGCTGTGGATTTCCCGAATCCTCATTTGCCTGTAAGAATTTAATAAGATCACAGACATCTTTAAATGTGAAGCTATTAAGTTCCATCAAGTGTGTTCTAGGTCTACAAACATGTTATCAGTGTGTTACTTTTCTTTTAAAATGGTATAACCTTAATGACATCAGCAATAATACCTAAAACCTCAAAATTTGACCCTGTCTGCTTAATACACATACTGGCTACTATCTTTAAATTCCTTGAATGTTCTAAGCAGAAAAAGCAGCAATATTCCAGAAACATTTTTTTTAAAGCAACCACTGCTGAAAAACCTCATTAACTTAACATTAACTTAACTTATCATTAACTTAAACATTAAATATTTAGATTTCTTTACATCGTTAAAGGTATTGGCGTTATTATGGACATAGAGAGTACGATAGTTCCCATAGTTCCCACCACTGAATGTAAAAAATGCTTGCAAACCCAAATGTTTACTGTATAAAATAATAAATGTCTCACCTATTCTCCTTTCCTCTCCCACAAAAAAAATATCTGGTAAACAAAATGTTTTTGGAAGATTGATATTCAGAGAATGAGTCTGATTTGTCAAAGTTTGAAGGAGGCTACTGGTCTTTTTATTTTTAATTATTATTATTACTTTATAATAAAAGGCAAATAAAATATCATTCAAAGATAGCCATTTCTGTAACACAACATTTTTTGTTTATGTCTTATATGAAAAGAATTTAGATTTTAGATTACATTGATATAAACTGTGGCTGACAGAACAGTAACATAGATCCCTTCCTTTAAGGATAACATAAATAAAATTACTGTATCTTCTGGTGTGTGCAAAATTCATTACTAGCTATTGTAATTTCCAATGACATTTTAGGTTCAGAATCACAGATATCTTCATGCATAAAATGTATTAATTTACAAATGAAAAAAAAAAATCCACTATAAAGCAGAGGCTTCTTTCAGTTCTTTTCTTCCAAACAAGCTGCTTAGTTAACATAGTATAAGAAGCTAGTGTGAGTTTCATAGACTTGTTTTAAAACAAGTTAATCAAAGAATAATGGATAGGATGTCTTCATCTGACAACATCTGTTGATCTGAAACAGGAGAATAGCCAGTGTGACAGTGAAGGTGTTCTCTACCTTTTTTTTCCCAAGCTGAAAAAATGGGGCATAGAGCTGTACAACCCATAACAATGTGTGTGTCTTTATATGATGTTGTTCACGAGAGACTTGTCAATAGACTGAGCCATATTGGTTCTGGCAGTCTTTCTATTGGGACAATATTTGCCTTGAAGTACTATCTTTTCTCTTTTTCAATGTCAGCCTGAAGGCTCTTAGACAGCATATGTTCATTTCATGTCTGAGAGATATTGCTTCTGGTATTGCAAATGCATTACCACATTGAGCTTTTTTGTAAAACAGATGGTACATATTAAGGTCTCAGTTTCTTAGACAATTTCTGCAACAATTGTACTGCATTCTTCACACTGACAAAAACATCATCAGCATCACGCAGCGAGGCACTAGATTATGTCAGAATGGTAAATGAATGCCCACAGCAGAAAGAGTTATGAAGGTGAATCAGCTCCCTTAGAGAAATGAAGGGTGTTAGTTGTATTTGGTAGATATTCAGTTAAAACTTAATGTCCTTATCCTGCAAAGCAATTTGTTTGGGTGGAACTTCGCTTGCAAGGAGCACTGCTGATATTCAAGAATCGCATTTGGAATAGATGTCTTTTGTAAGCCTGTGTCCTTAGACACATTGGAGAACATGGAGATTTGGGTAAGCACAAGTGTCAAACCATAAATTGGTCACTGAGGGACAATGAGAATGACAGTAAAGCAGAGGTTCATAGGCCAGCAGACTATAGTACAGAACTGGGCCAAATTAGAAGACCATCTAGGACAGGCTGTCAAAAATCTGTGTGCAGTGAAGAGACAATGAACAAGAAGGAAATTATTCACACTCTCCTGGAGAGAGTGTGGAAGGTACTCTCTGGTAACACAAAGGTGCCTTTAGGCAGAACTAGAGATTGGTCCAACTGTGATTATGGTAGAAAAGACACAGAGAATGGTACACCAGTGTCAATAGCCTGCTTCTGGGTTATTTTGCCTTTATCTCTCATTATGGCATCATTTTTAAGACTACACTATCTCAGTGACTTAAATGTAAACTGGATTTCTACAGCTTCATTTCAAGTGCCATCTTAAACATTGAAGACAGCAAAGTGAGACTTGGATTAAAAATAACAATTTAAATGAGAAGTGAGGTTAACTGGCACAACTGGATGCCAAGATACACTGAAAATGTCTGAATTTGCCCTATGTTTTCTGTTGGGAAGGTAACAAAATGCAAGACTGCTTCATCCAGCTCCTATCTCATAAAGAATATGGACATTTCTTCATTTCTTCATCAAGTGAGCAGATCACCTTCATATGAAGTCTGAGTGCGAGGCTCAAAGAACATCAGGGGAAAAAAAAAAAGAAAAAAGAAAAGGGAGAAATCCGGTTGTCAACCAGTCACTAGTGGTGTCCCCCAGGGTTCAGTGACTGGGGCCTGTCCTCTTTAGTATCAATGATCTGGGTGAGGGGACTGAATTCACCCTGAGTAAGTTTGCAAATGACACCAAGCTGGGCGGCTGTATAGATCTGCTAGAGGGTAGAGAAGCTTTACAGTGGGATCTGGACAGGTTAGACCAGTAGGTCAAGGTTAATTGCATGAAGTTCAACAAGGCCAAGTGCCAGGTCACAGCAATCCCATGATAAGCTACAGACTTGCGGATGCATGATCGGAGAGCTGCAATGTCAAGAGGGACCTGGGGGCACTGGTTGATAGTTGACTGAATATGAGTCAGCAGTGTGCCCAGGTGGCCAAGAAAGCCAATGTCATCCTGGCTTGTGTTAGAAACACAGTGGCCGGCAGGAACAAGGAGGTGATCATCCCCCTGTACTCAGCACTGGTGAGGCCACATCTCAAGAACTCGAGTTCAGTTCTGGAGCCCTTACTATAGGAAGCATATCAAGGTGCTGGAGCATGTCCAGAGAAGGGCAACAAGAACCGTGAAGGTGCTTGAGCACATGACCTATGAGGGAGCTGAGCTGTTCAGTCTAGAGAGGAGGAGGCTGAGGGGAGACGTTACTGCTCTCTACCTAAAGGGAAATTGGAAAGAGAAGGGGGCCTGTTTCTTCTTCTTGGTGGCAAACCACAAGGCTAGGGGAAGTGGTTACGAGTTGTGCCAGGAGAGGTTTAGGCTAGATATTAGGAAATACTTCTTCACAGAGAGGGTTATCAAACATTGTAATGGTCTGCTCAGGGCATTGGTAGAGTCACAATCCCTGGAGGTGTTTAAGCAGCATGTGCACCTGACACTTAGGAATATGGCTTAGTGTTGACCCTTCAGTGCTGGGTTGAAGGTTGGACTGAATGATCTTGGATGTCTCTTCCAACCACATTCTTTTTTTTTTTTTTTCCTGTGATTAAAAGTAGAAATGTGTGATTTCTATGCGGGATGTTATTGGACTTGATCATAATCCAGTTTTGCAGAAATAAAAACTTGTGCTTTCTGTGTTGGTGGCAACAGGTGAGTCCAGCAATGGAATGAGGAAAATGGATGACATTTTGCCTCTTCCTTCCCTCAAGGTTCCTTTCTCCATAAATAGGTAGGGCCAAATTATTTGCCTATTTTATGTATTTCCAGGCTGAATGATTTTTTTAATTCAGTAACAAAGACATCTGTAAGCCATTAATTATTCTTGTGGCCCAATCTGAAATAGCTTTGAATTGCTCTATTTTAAATGAAGGTGTCAAATCTATGACAATCACCTCACAATCTCCTCTTCAGGTATCTTACACCACCAAGTATTCTGAAGACTTTTGGTTAGTCTCTTCTTCGAAGACTAATCAGATATCTTCTCCATAGACTTAAAACACATCTCTAAATTCTTCTGAATGTTATCTGACTAAAGATCATAAACACAGAGAAAGCCTGAAACAGGACCCCTCATGCTTCCCAGTAATTACATTGAGACCTGGGTAGCAGCATTAAGCTCTAGGGAGAAGTTCTAAAAGACAGTGTATCTTTTTGCAAAGTAATATGCACTCCAACAAACTGCTGAACAAATAAAAATATTTAGATAGCTGTAAAAGAGTGCTATTTATACAAAATATGATCTGTAGAGCACAGAGAACAAAATTGATGCACACATCCACCTTACGTTGTACTCAAAAGTTGAGCTATCTTGCGGATTTCTATGTTTAATGCAGAGTTTGGAATGAATTCGAGTTTACTAGGACAGATGACTTTCTCTGAACTTATTGTGTTCCAAATTAATGATGGCACCTTGTTTTTCTAGTTCTTATGCCCATTAGGGAAATGTATAATTAAATCTAAAGATGCACGGGATTGAGATACTCGCATTTATAATCAACTTCAACACACAGGAAGAAATGTCCCCTTCATATAAAAAGCATATTTAGTTCTCATTTAATTTTACCCTCATTGATTCACTCAGTTATTTTAGTTTTGCAGATCCTGAGGTAAAGCTATATCGCAGACTTAATATTCAGCAAGAAGGCTAAATGTACGTATTTTTTAGATGAAACACAATAATTATTTTTTCTAATGACTCTCTGACTTAAAAATGCATGCAGATAAGTAATAG
The DNA here is from genome assembly GCA_013399055.1 of Ramphastos sulfuratus. NCBI lineage: Eukaryota > Metazoa > Chordata > Aves > Piciformes > Ramphastidae > Ramphastos > Ramphastos sulfuratus. The sequence goes on from WBNM01006345.1 coordinate 51,155, forward strand.
AAAGAAATATATCTGATGTTTGTAGAAGTTTCACAGACAGCAATTTAAGGTCTGTGTTCAATGGTTAAATTAACAAGCAAGCCATTCTGGCAAATTTCCACTTTTCACAAATTAAAGATATTTTAATGCTGATAAATCCTTTGTCTTTCAGCAATTCAATGCTGTGTTAATATTTTCTGATAATACTATACAAAGTTTATTTTTCTTTCATCGTGCTTCAGATAAAGATGGACATAAGGTGAATTCTTATAAAAAGAAAACAAAGGACAAGTTTTTTGTTTTTTTTTTTTGAACCAAAAGAAATTCCTCACATATCACTTGGCCCTATGAGCAGAAGGTGTGAAGGAAGGGGCTGAAGTGCTAGAGACATCAAATGCTTTAAAAGCCAGGACCTGAGTGTTTAAAAAATAGGCTGTCAGCTGAAATGTGTGAGAGAAAGAGAAGAGACTCAAAGGTGTTTAAAAGGGCTGCTGGCGAGACTTGTATCAGGAGCAGTAATAGTGAGAAATTCATTGGTGCTGGTGATGGAAGGGGCAGTGTCAGAGATGATTGAGGCATGGAAGGTGCCGGCACTGGAGCTGCAAATAGTGACACTGGTGGTTGTGGGAGGGGTGGAGGTGACAGCTTTGTTAGCAGCCTTGTGTATGATGAAGTGAATACTTCCCTCAGAGTGTACCCTTCACCTTTATGTTAAAAGTAACACTTGGTAAGCTATTTAAAGGGGTTAGGGGGAGTCTAGTTCTCCTTTGCCATAGGGGTGGCTGCTGACATCAGATGTGGCACTTCTCTTTCCTCCTGAACTGCAACATTACACAGCAAATAGGAAATTGAATTTCACCGATATCTTAGTCTTTGCAGTTTTCCCAGGAGCCAGCCCACTTACTCTATTTGTAATGGAACTTTGTCAGAAAGTAAGAAGGAATCTCTTAATTAAATACACCTTCAGTAAAGAAAAAGAAGTAAACTATCAGTTTTGAGTCAGGTATTGGATACAGAATATGTGATCTGGATTCTTCTTCTCAGTGTCGTTGTTGCTACATTCTTTATTTTGGTTTTTACTCTGAATAAACACTGGTCACTTTCTAAACATCTGCCAGCCTTGCTGCTTACTGAGATTTTCTGCTGTTTAGGTTTAGGTAAAATTGTGTCTGTGTAGTAGCAGGATTTTAGAAAGCACAAAATAATTACCTTAACTAGTCTCTTCACAGTCACTCTTTGAGTTGTGAGTTGGTTCAGTAGTGTTAATTCAAAACTGACAGTGCTCAGATAAAGAAGTGTACTTCAAGAAATCTTTCCCTTCCTAAAATCTACAGCAAAGTAAGGGAAAAGAATCTGGTTTCTAGAGCTTTTCTTCCATCCTTTTTACTTCCGTGTAATTATTACAATGCTGTAATCGGATGTACTAATAAACAGATAAACTCTACAGAAGTTTTCTGTAGTGACAGAGGTTTGTTCTCACTTATGAAATGCTAAAATTATCTTCAGATTTTTTTTTCCTCAACTTTTCTGCTTTGTTAATAGAAGTGAATATTGAGGATTGTTATGTTTAGTCACTAAGAGGCTTCTTTTACTATATCACAAAATGTTTTTGAAAAATGAGACAGTACTATGTCTTCAGAACATCTCCCAGAATACTTTAAAAGTTAAATCCCAGACCTACTGTTTTAGGGATAAATGTTGGAAATTTATTTGCAACAGTGTTGAAGTAGAATACTGTTCTATTTATTAACTCTTTTTTCCTTTTTTTTTTTTAAATGCACAGAACTTTGTGCACTTTTGCTATAATTTTAAACCTGTCTTTGAGCAACAGAAAAAACAAAAGAAAACTAGGTAGCAAACCTATAAATGTTTTTTTTAAAACAGTCTTTCCTACTTTTATTGCTGTTCATCTCATAAGTAAATAAATGAAATGTGTTAATATGATTTGTATCTTAAAACACAGATGTGAGGAGTTTCCCTTGTGATTTTCTTTCAGAAAGCTTCTCTGTTTCTCTAAGCAGCACTCCAACATATACATGTGTGTGACACTGGAGTTTTGAGAGCTGCAGTGAATGGCCCCATTTTGGAGGCTTGTTGGCAAACAAAAGTCTGTAGATATTTATAGCGGTAGCATTCCAGCCTCTGAGTAAATAGTTGACTAGTCTTGTTAGCTTCTGGCCAAATAGTAAGTAAATGTTACAATTACTTCCAATGGGGAGCAGGTATTCATAGCAGACACATGTCTTGGTCTTATTTCAGTTCTCTGCAGAGTCCAAAGACCTGTTTTCAATTCTTGTATGAATTTATAGCTTTTCTGCTTGGACTTTGAACTGGCTCAGCACTCAAAGCCAAGTGAACATGGAATCAGCAAAGCATCTCGTTTTCAATTAAAACTTTGTTTGGTTTACATTTATCAACACAGCAACCAAGTACTTCAACTTACCAAATTTTTTGAGCTCTTGTAACATGGTTTATCTTGCTGGCTCCCCAGAAGTATATACGTAAGAATTATATTTAGACTTCTTACTCTTTTTAGCCCATTGCTCTTCTTTTTTTTTCCTTTCTTTTTTCTTTCTTTTTTTCCCCTTTTTGATCAGTGTTATAATATATAAAATACAGGTTATAAATTATGATTTTTGAACCAAAATGTAGGATGATATTTGACACTCATGTCAGAAATTTGAGTGTGTGGAGATTGTGCCTACCAAAATTTACGTGATTACTCAAAGTTTCTGGAGTGCATACCAATTCTCTAAGCTGTCGTTACGGTTACCAAAAGTTTGGCTAAGTTTGCCTACAGTGGGTCATATAGCACTGTAAATCACACCAATCTTACAGCAGCCAGGGCTGCAACTGAAGAATTTGTGCTGCTTTTTAAACTCTTTCCTCTGGGTAAAAAAAAATCACAAAACTGAACCAGAGCGACAGGATGAGAAATGGACTTTCTCACTAAGTTTGAGAGGGAGGGTTTATAAGGGAGATCATTAGGTCCATTTCCTGATACAATAGAGTGGGTTCCTAAAAGGAAAGAGGAAAAGAAAAGGTTGCTTTCTGCAACCTTTCTGATTTCTGTTTGCAAAAGAGTTCTGTGAAACCAATCTCTTGCAGCTCACCTTTTTTACTTCTGAGGTGCTCTCCACTCCATCTTGTCACAGGTGGAGGCAATACTCACAAAGTACCTTATTGACATTTAAGGCAAAAATACTGTTCAGCAATTATGATGATATTCATTCCAGCTACCAAAATCACACCCACAGCTGCCTCCTCTTTTCTCACTCCATTTCTTGTGGTGGATAGAATCAAAACTGTGGAAAGGGAAAGAGGAGAGAAAAAAAAAAGAAGGCAAAGCAAAGAATATTTGAGTTCAGAAAAACTAAGGAAATGGGAAAAAAATGTGGTTTTGAATTTGATGCCTTCTGGGGAACACAGGGAAGAGGAAGGGAAAATGATGGGAAGAGGAAGGGAAAATGATGGGGACATCATCAATGTACCAGAAAGCTGGCTGGCAGAATAAAAAGAGATATGTGGTTCAGTCATGTGTGATTAAGAAGCTTTCTTGTTCAGCATTTTTGTAGCATTTGGGTCTGTAATATTTCCAATCTTTGCTGATTGACTTTTTGATCAACTCTTGCTGAATTCAGGCAAAATAACCTGTTACATCCAAGGCATGTGGACAATTAACAGTGAATAATAGTATATTCTACTCTGTACAAACTTCTCATGCTGTCTCAAAACCGTCCTTTTTGCCTTCCTGGTGGTGTCTCCTCTCACGCCTGATTGCTGCTTCTCATCTGTTCCTTCAGACTGCAACCCCCTACATGTTGCAGTGCCTTGTTTTGCTCAGAAAAACTCATTATGATGAATATCAATTTCATGCAGCCAATTCAAAACACTTCTGAGCAAACTACCTAAAAATCCTCATGTAAATATTGTATAAGTTATTCATGAACAGATCCCCAAGGCCTGTATACTCCCTTTGCATGTAAGAAAAAAAAAAATTACACAGTGTGTTTGGGAAGTGAAGGGAGTGCAGAGGAGGAGGACCTGCAGCATTTAAGCTATTTCCAAACCATCACATGGGCTCTTTGGCAGAAAGGCCAGTGTCATACTGTGATGGCTGGGGGTGTTGCCAACAGCTCTCACAGAAGAAGTCTTAGAAACAACAGAGCTCCTGCCTGCAAATCTTTGCCCATATATGTCTGAAGTATCTACTAAGCAGTGGTTTATCACAGCTGGTTCAGAGAGTATTTCCAGATTCTCTTCAATGTGGTAGAGTGTCTGACATAATTCAAAAAGTGCAGCTCCTTGAGAAGAGTACAATACCCTGCACCAGGTTTCTCAGAAGCTTCTGAGACTTTATTTCTTCTATTCAGGAATGCAAGTCTCAGTCTATCCTCTGCACAGACTTCAAGTCTGCCTTTATCCACATTTTCTTTAGTGTCATTTCGGTCGTGAACAGGCCCGCAGAAAACTGGAAGGTTACTGAACACAAAGGAAAAGAGGCCAATTATGAGTGACCTGGAGGGAGTAAAGTACACATGGAACTGAAGGGCTATGGTGGAATGGCTGGCAGGAGTTAAGGGTAATTTTGTACTTAAACTCTAAAGGCTTCTATTAAAGCGAAAAATCATACATAGAGAAATTTAACCAAACAGACACACCTAGCTCATTATAGTGTGCACATATTTATTTTTATCTTATTATTCAATTACAGGAGAGATGAAGTTGATATTGGAAGGTGGATCTGGTTCCGAAGTCATTCGGGTAGGACCTGCAGCTTAAAATGTACTTTTGAAGGAGAGTCTTAAAGTTTTCCATTATAATATTCAGTCTATACCCTAAAACTTAGGGGAAAAAAAGGAAGAAAAAAAATAGCAGCTGTAAGCACAAAATTTTTAAACTATATTGCACTATCTACCAGGGCACATTTCAAAATATTATTAGTGAAAACGGAAGCATATATATGCCAGATGGGGCCAGCCAGTGATTACTGAATTTTCAGTCTTATTTAGAACATTAAAACTTTTAACTTTGAAGACATTTTCAGCAATTCTTTTTCATGTATTCATAGTTGCATTCAAAAATATATATTGCAATCCATTGTGACATTATTTGGTCATTCTTTCTGATAGGGAAAATAATCAAAATGCAATTCAGCTTTTGAATGCCGGTAACAAAATTACAATGAGCCACAATAATTGTGATGCAGCTTCCTGACATGGCTTTCCTACACTTGCAGTTCAACCTCAGGTGGCCAGCTCACCTCAATAGAATCATGGAATCAACCAGATTGGAAGAGACCTCCAGGATCATCCAGTCCAACCTATCACCCAGCCCTATCCAATCAACTAGACCATGGCACTTAGTGCCTCATTCAGTCTTTTCTTGAACACCTTCAAGGATGGCAGTGGCTCCACGTGATGGTATTTGGTGCCAGTTTTCCTTATCAGCTGCTTTCCTACAGACAGAGAGAGAGAAGTATTGTGGAAGCTTTGGTCCATTTGCTCAGCACCTCCAGCTTCGTGGCAGGCTTTGTGGTAGGCTCTGCACTCTTACCTCTAAGGGAATAATGATAACTTTGAAGGTCATGGTGAATGTGTGCTAATATCATAAAAGACAACTTTCCCTCACTTCTGAGGATAGTATTGGTTTTGCTGAATTCCACTTTGCATTTGGGAAGATGCTACAAGAATTCCTTATCCCTTGGCAAGATTATATCAATAAATGAATAAAACAGGGTTTAAGATCAGAGTCTCAATCAGAAGTATGTCTAATTTCATGCTGGATGGCAGAAAACCAAAGGGAGCTAGCAAAAATCTTCATGTGGATATAGATGTGGATTTATCCAAACCTCAGCCTGCAATGTAAGGCATGAGTTGTCCTCCCGCAGTATTCTGAACACAGGTCAAGTAACACTCTGTCCTTCCCTGAACTGGGCTCTCTTGGTAGTTATTGCTAAATAACACATGAGACAATTGCATGTCCACTTCATCTGGAGGAATAAGACGGGAATAGAAGACAGTTTTATGCTGATCCATACCCAAGCCCAGAGGGACCTAAGCAACTTTGACTAGAGGAAACAAGAAAGTGGCTAAACAATACTTCTAAATTTGTAGACACTTTAGTGAGTTTTCCCTAGGTAGCCATGGATCTGTTTTCTTAAAATGTTTGTCAGCTTCACATAGGTAACTTCAGAGTTATTGGAGAAAATCCCTTTTGGGTTGTAGTCATTGTACAATTTTGGTTAGTCTAGACTTCTGGCATACATCTGAATGTAAGACCAAACTCTTTGCTGGGTTTTCCACCTTCCCCTATGAACCAAACTGAAATAAATACTTACCATTCACTAAGCCATTCTTTTGCAGGAAAACTGCTAAGGAGAATAGCTGCTGTCAGGCAAAGTAAAATGGTCACCAGATATAGGCAGAGCAAATAGTTTCATGCGAAACATATGTTCTGTGGGACCTTAGAAAAATATGCCACACAACCAGGGGGTTCCACAGAACTATTGCATTCTGAGGTTAAGCAGGCTGTTCATACTGCACAGAGACATTGTTTCTGACTGTGTGGATATTTTGATTATTAGCTCCCTTTAACTGAAGTGTATGATAATATTTAACAGCATCGCGATACTTCATTCTCAAGATGGTGACAAATTCAAATTATGTTGGCCATCGTTACCTAGTGAGTCTCCAAATAATCAATACAAATAAGATTTTCCTGAGTGTTATTTAGATTGGGAAACTAATTTTAGATGGTCAGATTCATTCTTAGCAGAGCTTATCTACCAGCACTGAGTATGTAGGAGTCCATGGAGATTAGTCATTGTAAAACAAATTCATCTTTTGTGCATTCTCTTGCTTCCAGATTGTTATTTCAGAATAATGATGGTCATAGGAAAGAACAGAAATGGTATTCAGTGAAGAGAGTTAGCGAAAGTGCAAACTGGACAAACATGATGTGACACCAGATTCTGAGTATAGTTTCATTGTTAGATCATCATTGTAGATACCTCTTCTGCCCCTTTGAACATAGAGATGTATAACAAATACAAAAGAACAGACTGTATTTTAAAGTCAACTTGTACAAGTGCAAAGTATGCCTTCTAAAGATACAAGGCACACAAAGATCCCCAGAATGATGGAGTTGAGGTTATTTTAGGACATCTCACTTACTTTCTTCCCCCACCTCACTCAAAACAGATATTCATGGTCGCTGAAAACTCATTTCAAGGACTGACAAATCACAGAATATTAGGAGTTGGAAGGAACCTCAAAAGGTCATATTATTAATTTATGAGTGTTTAATGTTCTTTAGGTTTTTTTTACTTGTTTGTGTTTGTGATTTCTTGGTTTTGGTTGGTTTTGTTTTGTTTTGTTTTTTCTTTAACATAAAAATAGTTGTATTTTCCTCTGGAAAGATGTGGTAATATGTTGCCTGTTTGGTAGGATGATGAGATATTCAATCAACTGCTGTTTTAGAGCATAACAATGGAGTAATATTTTCTTATACTGACTAGACAAAGTGATTTTCTTATGGACAGGATACTTTTTAGACTGACCCACCATGCATACAGACAGAACTTTTACAGCTGCATTAAGCTAACCTACATTTTAATGCACAGTCTTCAGTATGAAATTAATTAATTTTTTTTTGTAGTCTCTATTCACACAGCCTTTTTTCTATAATACTTCTAGGTAATTTGATATAATTTGACGTGACTAACAATGACTAATAATTGTAGGGGTAAAATAAAGCCCTAAAGAAAAGAACTTTCTTAGGTGAAGGTCAGGATCCTATATCCAGCTTTGTTGGCCAAATTGATATTAGTTTAATAACCTGTAAACTGTGCTAGAAAAATGTAATTGTCCTATATTACAAGGGTACTCCTCTAACTGCACAGTTTATTCAAATGTATAATCTAAATAATTGAGTACCTATGCATACAATAGAACATTGCTTCATATGCAAACACCATTTAACAGACAGTTATATCCAAACAGATGGATAAAAAAGGTGCCTGATATAATTGGTTTGCTTTTGATTATTCCACAGATACAAATTTATTTAAACAATAAGTGTAGACAAGGTAGGATTTATTGTCAGACAAAATTCAGTTTGGTAAAGTGAAGTTAAAGGATTTACAAGGCACTTAGTGGGACTCCTTTTTTAATCTACTTTTCACCTTGCTGTTTAATAGTGAGAAAAGGAGTATCTTCTGACTCACAATTTATTGCTTTTAAAGGGATACAAAAATCAATCTATCTATGCCATGTAAGTGTGTATGTCGATGGCTAGATGATTAAATAGTAGTAATTTAACCAAAAAATTGAGTAAAAAATAGTGATAGGGCAACAATATAATCTAGATGAGTTTCAAAAGCTCTAAGTACTTAGAAACTCACTTGAAAGTCTCAAACCCTGTAACTGATATTAGATGCAGTTGTGGCATTTCTTCAGTAGCTTTCCATTTGCAGAAAAGTTCTGTTGAGGACAACAGTGCTCAGCATGAGCACAGGTGAAAGTCTGCCACAAGAGGTATTCAGATAGTATCTGAATCTGTACTTAGAAATGGACCTTTGAGCATCCATCTCTGAAGATCATTACTGTGTAAGGTAATGCTGTTTAATGTTATTTTACTCTTTCCTAGGCAAATCCTTAGGAGAAGCCTCGGACCAGTTAAAATAAGCAGCACTGCTTTAGAAGACCATTGTGAAATTTCTGCCAAGCATTTTGTTGTTCCAGTTATGCTGTGTATGAACATACCTATGGAATTACACACATACATGCAGAAGTGTGATATATATGTATATGTCAGTATAAATTGATATATGCACTCAATACCTATACCTAAATGACAAGTAAAAACAAAGTGCTTTTACTGCAGTATAATTTGCTAAGACACTAAACTTCACCGCTATCAGAAGAGGTTCACTATTAATCCCAAAATGACTGACCACTGTAATAACTAGAAGTAATCTTGAGCTTGACTTAGACTGCCTTCACCAGTGTCAAATTTATCCATTACTAATGTAAGGTTTTAGTTCAAGGGAGAATGAGCAATTCAGACTACTTCTTATGTAGGATTGTAGATTCTTGTTCCCTAAAGCAAAAGGAGGAAAGCAATGCCACTGCCTATGTGATTTGAATGCAACTTTCAATCACTTACAAATATTTATATTTATTGCCATTGTGGTCAGATGTCCAGATGTTATTCTCTTAATAATTCTCATTTATCTCCTATTATTTATAATAAAATTAAGTCAGTAATAACCTGTCTCAATAAATCTAATTTTAACAGGTTTATCTTTCCTTTTTTTGCTGTTTATTGCCTTTCCTTTTAATTCAGAAAAGCTGTAGGTTTGTGGGCTTTCTTAAAAAACAAAAAAAAACAAAAAAAAAACACCTCTTTCAGCAAATTGAAATAAGGTATTGCCACTGAATGCTGCCAACTTTGTAATAAGATTTAGTAGCTTTCCAGAGAGCTACTTGCAGTTCTAATAATAATTTTCTTTAAGCATTTCACTTTAGAAAATGTCTTCATTGTTACTGAAGTTGCCATATGTACATATAGACTTTTTTTTTCCCCCTGAAAATATTCCTGGGATTTTATTACCATTAATCTTTTCTGAGGGTGTATATAATTTATCTCACAAGCCATCAGAATTCCCAGAGGGTAAATTACTCTAGAGGTCTTTGTGCCCTCATACTGTATCAAATTGACCTGCTCCTTGTTTGCCATTTTTGTGTACTACATTGCTTATTTAACAAGAAACAGAATGATTGTGATTCTGAGAAGGTCCTTTGATAGTAGTTTTGACACTCTGCCTGAATAATGACCCTCATTATGGAGCCCATGACAGGCTCTGAAAGTACTGATTTATGAATACATCACAGGTTCAGCATTAGAGCTCCCCCTACTCACTCTTGATATAGGACTAGATATATGTACAGCCTTTTGAAATACAGTGGAGATGAGATAATTGCATGATTATGACCATTCAAATAACCTCTTTTTTCTCATTTAACTAAGCACTGTCAGTTAAATTTGATTGTCTTCCAAGTTATTAGAAGCCTTTGACAAAATGTTTGTTAGGAAGATCTATTTCATGTAGAGTTGCCAGCCATGTCTTGAAGAACAGTAAGGCAGAAGTTACACTTATTCTTTTTTGCTAGAAATGCTTTTCTATAGCAAACACTCATTAACAGTTGATACGATAATAGACTGTTAGAAGCAAGTTTAGCTAAGAGCTAGAAGTCTGTGTCCTTGCTAAAACAAATTACAAGACACTTTGTAAACACATTTTTGTGAAGAATCTTGTTGATTTATTGTTTCTTCCATAGCAGTTATTTAAATAAATGTAGCTAATTTAGTTCATTTGCTGCACTGTGTAATTTTGTTCTTTGTGTGATGGAGTTATATGTAAAAGCCTGAAGGAATCACATCCCCATTAATCTTTTTACAAGTGCAATAAATAAATAAAGAGACATGGTTTAATTTGCTAGTTGGGAAATTTTAAAAGGCAGTGGTAGCAAACTGATTTCTTCCTGTTCTCACTGTACTTCATGTCCTTCTCTCGAAGACACAGTAAATATTCTTACTTAATGAGGTAGTAGTTCTTGATAAGAAAGTATATACATGGACAATAAAACTATCCATGAAGGATTGTATTTAAGTCTACACCTAAAAGTACTTTTTCCCCCAAATGCTCATTCTGGAGCATGTTTGTTCCCACCTACCTTGGAACATGTGTGCTGGTTTGAGGCTAATTGGAATATTTTAATAGAAAAAATTATATTACAGGCTGTGAAAGGAAAACAATGGTGANGTAGATTTTCCTGATGGAATGGGAAGGCTGCTGTAGTGCTGAGGGCTCCAGTGCTTGTGGAGGACACCACTGTGTCAGTGGAAGGAGCTTCCCTAAGGCTGTCTTTTCCACCTCAGATGTAGAGTTAGCTATCAACAATTCAGATAGAGTCGGAAAGATATCTACTTGGTTTCCCTGACTGGGAAAAAGAGGCAGAAGCTGTGCAGCATGGATATGCGATGTGCCATGTGGCATATTAATTGACAAAGGTATAACCTGTCCTCTACAACCTCAAATCCTACCAGAGATCCCATTTACCTATGGAGCACCTGTTTGTTTGCATATAAAGATGCTAAACTGGAACTGCAGGAGAAAAAAATTATTATATTAAGTATGTTGAAATGCAAATCCAGACCAGACAGCTGAACTGGAATTCTGAGTAAACCCTAAAGATGTAAATATTGACTGGTGGTTAATAACATTTGGATGAGTACAAAAATGCACACAGGTACAGAGGCTGACAGGCTTATATTCCTGAAATGGAAATGGATGAGGATATCTGCCCCTCAGTTGCCTTAAGCTTTGCATTTTCTAAAAGTGATAAAAATTGGTTCATTGGAGTAAACAATGTAGGAGTAGCACTGTTACCTCATGAAACCAGATCATCTGCATAAACAGCAGCGTCATTGCCATCTGTATGTAGAGCATCTGGTAATTTCCTACTGGGTTTTATTCTTTGTTCATGTACATGAGTACTTCTGGAAAAGGATATTTTCTTGGAAGGTGGCTTTAACAGATAATTGCTAATTAAATATAATTCAGTTCTGATGTCCATGCTCTGTAATTTCTAAAGTTTCAGCACGATTTTGAAAACTGTAATCAAGAAGATCTAGACTGTTTATTTCTGACTGCCTCTTTCGAGTCCATCAAAATCACTTTTTTTTTTTTTTTTTTGGTCTGTTTTAATTCAGTGGCTTAATATATTATTATCTGGTTGGGATTGTACAGGAAGTCTAGTGATTAAATATATTAAAATTTACTTGTGTGTATTTCATAAAGCAAGTCAGTGAAAATATTTTCTTTTTTTGAAACTTTGAACATCTCTTTCAAAAACAGTGAAGAGAATTGTCGACTTTGTTGCTTCCCTGCTTGGTAAAGCTTGTACCGGAATACTGTAGTTTTATAAAACTATTTCAGAGCATAACAAAACCTACTAGACTTTAATAACTATACGTGACTGATCTGTCCTCTCTGGCAAGGTTAACTGTTTCTCCCAAGGAGTTAAGTGGCATATAAACTATTGTTCACACCATTTGTGCTAACAGCCTAGCATGACCTCAAATACTGTAGTGGTCATACAAGGTATCCTGTATGATACATTTATCAACAAAGGTAAAAGGACCACAGGGGCAGTGCTGACTTTAAGTTTATTAGGAATCTATAAGGATAAATGCCTAACCTCAATCCACAGCAAAAAGTAATTACTGAACCATTGTTTCTATAGTGTTAATATTTTTTCATGGTTCTTTAGAAATATAAGCTATTTAGTTCTTAGGTTGACATCTGTGCTGCATTATATTTTATACAATGCATCTAGACTAAAGGTTAGAGCAATCACATAACCGTGAGACCATTTTACTTTTACAAAAAATCACCAACAGAAATAAAGCATAGTAAAGGGAACAGACTGAATTCAGTAGTTATTTTTTAATAGAGTTAAATTATCTAATTAACAATAGCCCAAGCAGCAGAATTTTAGGGCTTTATTTTAAAATTGCATGCCCCATTTACAGAGTGTATAATCTTCCATACTTATTCACGCTTAATTTTTTTTTCTGCCTATTAGCTCTTGGATGCAACTGACTCCTAGTCCTTGGACTCCCACCCACTCCATAAATGAATGCCCTACCTGAAAAGAAGGTAAGATCCACTCAAGTAAAGAATGACCACCCTTGTACTTTTATAGATAAATTAATTCCAGAGAAGATAAAAATATTTGTCAAAATTCTCCATTTAAATATAAGCATTCTAGAAGCCTGCCGAAGGATAGCCCTGATACAAGCATTTATGGTTTGCAGGGTATTTATTTGAAAGTGGTAATTATTCTTGTAGTCTTGAATGATGAATCATTATCAGAACAATCACTGTCACATAGCAGATATATTTACAAAGGCTGTGGTCTCACCCTCCTCGTTTGAGGAAAATGTTCACTGAAGCAGATGAAAAACAAAACAAAAAAAAATTAAAAGAGGAGTCTGGTTAATGGGAGATCCTCTTTTAAGTTTGTGGGCAGTCAAAGCAACTGCTCATAGCTAAGGAATATGGTAAAGGTTTTTGGCTATCCTGTTTCCAGATGGAGCAAAACCCATGTGCTTCAGAGGGAGATTCAGGAAGTTGCTGATGAACAATTACAAGATGAATGCCCTAAGAGAACTTTTGATCTCAAAAACAGGGTTTTTTTTGTGTTCACAATCATACATACAGCTTTCTGTCCGTTGTGGTTTTATCCATGGTATTGCTACTGTGTAGTGTTTTGTTCACCTAAATTATCTGAACCCTGTGCATATCTAAAAATACCTTATGACACTAAGTTCCATGGATTATTTTTGAAAAATAGATATGTTATTAATTACTTTTACATGTCAGACTTGGTGATTTCATAGAGTTCCCCTCTTACTACTTGGACTTGCAGATTTTGCTTTGCATATATGCAAGCAGCCCACAGGTCAAGGGAAGTGATTCTCCCACTCTGCTCTCATGAGACCTCACCTGGATACTATGTCCAGATCTGGAGGCTCCAGCAGAACACATACATGGAATTGTTGGAGCAGGTCCAGAGGAGCACCGTGAGGTTGATCATAGGGCTGAGCACCTCTCCTATGAGGACAAGCTGAGAGAGTCAGTGGTGTTTAGCCCAAAGAAAAAGTTCCAGGGAGATATTCTAACCACTTTTCAGTATTTGAAGGGGTTGTACAGGATAGCTGGAGGGGAACCTCTTATGAAGGCATGTAATAATGGGATGAGGTGTAATGGCTTCAAACTGGAAGAAGCTAGATTTAGATTAGACATTAGGAGGAAATTCTTCACCATGAGGGTGGTAAGGCAACAGAACAGGTTGCTCAGAGAAGTCGTGAAGGCTCCAAGCCTGGAAGTGTTCAAAGCCTTCAGAGCCAGGCTGGATGTGGTCTTCAGCAAAATGGTCTAGGAGGAGGTATCCCCACCTATGGTAGTGGGCTTGGAACTAAATGATCTTTAAAGTCCCTTCCAATTCAAACCATTCTATGATTTTATGATTTTATGATTCTGTGTGATTCTATGCATGCACAATATTTCTCCCATGTACCCATTTTCCTCTTTAGCTGTGTAAACCAGGTCTGTTCACTTTCTGCACAGAGTACACTCTTCAGGACTCTGTCAGCTGACCCATCCTGGGAACAGGCACAGCAGGAAATGCCAACTCCATAAAAAAGGAAAAAATAGCAAATTATTGATACATATTTCTGATTAGTGTTCCATGACAATAAACCATTTTGCTTTTTACCATATGCATATCATAGCATTGACGTCAAGATGAGGTGTCCTTTTGCTGCACTTCTGAGATTATCAAATGTTTCAAATTGTTGCCAGTTCCTCTCATTTAAGCAGGAACCTTCCTTTTTATGTTTCCAATAATGCAAACTTATGAGGGCCAGATCCAGGTATACAATTTTTGAGTCCACCATGCTGAAGACACAACATAGCTTGTTAGGACATTGAACATCTGGAGTGCAGTAGTCATCATTTGCTCTGGTTTTTTATGCCAGTATGGCCATGTCCCATCATGAGAAGGACATAAATTCAAACTGTTAGAAGGAGCTAGACCCATGCTGGTTTTGTGTTATTTTCTCATAGTGAACTTAGCATTTGTTTTGGTTTTTTTTCCCTAGTGGCTGCTTCTTTTCCAGGAGTTCATGAGAAGAGTTTGCAAAATCAGAAGTACGTTCTGTGTTACACAGTAGAAACAAACTTGTCCAGTATCACAACAGATGTAGTTTAAGGCAAACTATGGTTTTGTTTAGATAAGGACTCATTTACACAATGGAGTTACTCACCTGTATGAATTTATTTTGACCGTCAGCCTACAGAATTCTGTTAGACAGCAACATGCAAAAGTAAAATTGCAGTTTATAATGGAGGCTAATATTATCCAATATCTTTCTTAATTTGGAAGGAAAATGAACTATAAAAATACTCATATGTGCATGATCAATGGCCATCTATTAATTGCCAAAAGATAATGCTAGGATGCTGAATATATTAAAAATAAAGACGAAATCTTTATGAACTAAAATCTTTCTCTTGGGATTACACTGTTGGTTTGTTGTTTGGTTTTTGATTGTTTTTTGTTTGTTTGTTTGGTATTGTTTGTTTTGTTTTGGTTTTTTTTTTGTTGGTTGCTTGGGTTTTTTTGTTTGTTTTTCCTGTTCGTTCATTTGAGCTAACATGCTTAAGTTTTGTTTGGTACCCACATGCTAAATTCCAGAATATATTTGCTCAGCATCACAGTTAGTTACTTAGAATTTCTCTCATTTGTCCTTTTCCTTGGCCTTTTGGTTGCCTCTGGTGTTAACTTTGCTTTTGGCTGTGAAATCGCCTCTAGGGCTGCTGTAGGGTCAAACAGTTTCTGGTCTGTTTTTTCTTCATAGTTGCCACTGATGGAGAGCTGTTCTTACCTTAGAGAGAGATGCGATTAAAAAGCTAGGTACTGAACTTTCTAAATTTTCCCAATATGCCTCTGGAACCCCCAAAACCATGTGTTGAAGAAATCCCACTGCGTTCATTAAATAGGTGGGGAAATTCTTTTAAGAATTTTCTGTTCCTGCACCAAACAACATAAATATCTTCAAAAGATTCTTTTGAAACAGATTACACAATACTAGTTTTATCATTTATTCTCTAAATAACTTTTCCCTGTGTACACATTATTGTTATTGACAGCAATTCTAAAGCCTTTAAAAAAAAAAAAAAAGAGAAATTAAATAGTGAATCAATAAAGATTAGCTATTTACTGTAGATTATTACTTTATCATTCCCATAATTACAATAATGGTTGCTGATGGAAATTCTATTTATGTGAATCATTTTATACTTGTTATTTATTATTATTAATGCTACCATTATTATCTTCTTACCCTTCAGTTCACAAGATGTATCTTCTCAGTGAATTTTAATTTCAATATCTTGCTATTATACTGTACATAATCCTATCAAAGACTGTCCTTCATGCAACATTTTCAGTGATATATTATCACAGAGACCATTAATGAATGAGCTTCATATCTTACTAATACTGTTTTAGATACTACTTTTATTAATTTTCTAAGCTGTAATTCTTCATACAGTACCTATGCCTGCCTTCTATTAAAGTTGTGTTTTTGATTTTAACATGAGGATTTCAAAGGGAGGCATTAACTCTGTCTTAAAAAATACATTTCAGTTCATAGATTCTAAATGATGATATTATAATACCTGTGCTTTGTTCTTTCACACTTTTTTATAAACTCATTTTCATATTTTTGCTAGTTTTCGCAAGCAGTTTCCTGTTAATAAACAAAATTAATTTTTTGCAAATGTTGTTTCTCATGGCATGCCATAAGGATGGAAAAAAACCCATATAATCAAAGAAATTGCAGTTTTTCTTCTAAGATATGAATTATTGTAATGAAGGAAAGATAAATATTTATCAGTTTTTAAGCATATGTTTCCAGTGAAAACAATAACTTAACATTACATACTGTAAGTTTCTATTAACTTATTTTTCAAATGAGTGCCAAATTTATTTACAAGAGACTGCTATTATGACCAATTTACTCATTTTACTGTTTCTTTATTCTTGTGGTTTGCTGCTTAGACTGCTAGAAGAAATGCCATTATATATCCTGTGTATGATATTCAGTTCTTCAAACATCTTACAGTTAAAAACTGGCATTGGCTTAGAACCTCAGTGTAAGGGCAAAACATCCTTATTGTCATTTTGAGTACTGATTTGACTCACATTATTGTTTAATCTTTTTTAATTTATGTTGAAGCGTTGTGAGGTAGAAAATTAGTAGACAGTATTTAAAAGTCTTTAAAGCTATGGTATGTATAAAAAATACAAATAAATCTTGCAGATGTTCTGAGGATTATTAAATATACATGCACTCTGCAATTTAGATTAATACCTGAAGAACAATGCATCATTACAGTAATATAAACCTAGGATATATTTAGCATATAGGATGCTATCCTTCATAAACAAAACATAGGTCTGCTAAGCATAGACTGCTTTGTAAAGGTATACATCATTAATCTTTGTATTGAGCATACTGTATTTACTTAATTATAAGTGAAACAGAATTTTCATAAAATTCAAAATCTATGACCAAATAGTAAGTTCCATGTGTGGCATACTGCAGATAATTGTAAAAAAGTTCATTTGCACAGAAATTCATAAGCATGAAAAATGTTGAAATATATATCATTAAAAGTATTCTGTACAACTTATTTTTATCATTGCTTTTTCCTGTAAAAAGGATCTGGATAGACATGAACTATCCTTTGCCTGTTACAGCAATCTCATAATTATGTGAGATTCATTTTTTTAACATCTGACTTTTTCCAAGGGGCACTTCTATAACCTCACTGGTTTAAATGTTTCTATTGATTTTTATGTCTGGGTTTATTGTGCACATATAAACATTAGAGTAGAGCAGCCTGTCTGCTATCTTAGCCAAAGCAGCATGATTTACAAAAGTCAAAGGATTTTACTTTATCTAACATATAAAAGCAAAGGTGTACAGTGATGGACCAGTTCATCATAGTACTTAAGCATATGCCTAAATGTAAGCATAAACACATCTTGTTTGGAGCACATAAAGTGCTAGAATCCTGGATAAATTGAGGCTTTAATTTAGCTTACATTATTTTAGAATCCATTTTAAAAGTGCTTAGTTTTCAGTATTTACCATTTGGATAGGCATTTCTAATGGATTTTTTTCTCCTTGCAGTATATGTAACTCCAGTCTTTGTGCCTCAGTATGACTGATTTAACTGAGGCTTGTAATGCTGATGAGATAGGGGCGTTGCATCTTCATTAAGATAGTGACTTGGCAAAGCATTGAAATCTATGTTTTACTTAAGGAAACTGTAGAAAATCAACTCTATAGAAGTTAACAGGGTTAAACATTCTTAAAGTTAAGCATATGCTTACATGTTTTGCTGGAATGGGGCCAAGGGTACCAGTTCAGCAAAACATTTAAGTGCATGCTTACAATTCCTTTGATGTTAATGGGATTTAAGCTTGAAGATTTACATATATGCTACAGTGATTTGCTGAATAAAGATACAGTGATGACTTGAGGCTTCAGACTGAAACATTCGTGTGGACCCATCTCCTAATGATTTGCAGCTGATGTGAGGGAATCTGAATCCCTGGAGACACTTGGAAACTTCATACTTTATTTCTGTAAGTGATCAGTGTGGTTGTAGGTTGGAAAACACAAGACTGCCTATCCCACTGGAAAGAAGCCTGATTGTGTATCCTGGAGAGTAGGATATGGTAGCTACAGTGGCTGGTCTGCAGCTCTAGATCTGTGGCAGCTGATGAGAGAATACTGGTTCCATTATGTGGGCTGAGGGCTTCAGGGCTGCACTCCATGTGCTGGGTGGGACTCAAGGATCTGATTTCATGTGCAAACAGTCAATATCATTTCAGATCTGTCTCTGTCTTTGGTATCTTAAAGTTAGATTGGTTATCTAATCACCTGATTTTCCTCTCTGGCGTGTGGGGGTTTATTCTGTCCTAAAACGGTTGTCAAAGTGAGTGGAATTGCCTCCCACTGGAGGTACTCATGTCCCTAGATGGACTGCAAAGGAAGCCTAAATTAGACACATGCATGTTAGACAGCTAAGTTCAGTTGACATAAATCATACCCTCAGTAACTAACCTTATCACTAGAATCCAATTTGAGTGCTATACCTCTTTTTTTTTTTTTTTTTTTTTTCCAGGACACCATTAAAATTACATTTGAGTGTCCACAAGGAGCTTCATAGCAAACATTACAGAGATTATCATCTACTCTGAACATACAGTGCTTATACACTTTAAATATACAGTAGCTACAGTATCTGAAAGATGTTTCTGATCGGGTCCCACATGAACAATTACCCCGGACAATATTTTATAAATATGTCATTTTTCAGCAAAATACTTTTCTTTTGTTCTTCTTTTTTTAGAATTCTTGGAGTGTTGATCTGAGAAAAACAGCAACCTTCTTTTCTGTGCTTATGGAGTAAAATTATATCTGTCAGAGATGAAATACCATAATTATGTCTTCTTATAATTTATTCATTGCTTTATGAATCTAAAGCCTTCCAAGTCAGAAATCCACAGAAATTCTTGAACGCAACATTTCACAACTTGATTTCTGAGGTAGTTGGCTGATTCAGATAAACGCTTTCAGTTAGTGAATACATAGGTGGTATTTGTTCCCCCTTTAACAGGTGATGGCGGAATTTTCTGAGAGCAAGAAACAGATTTAAATTTAAACAGCAGCTGAACAGTAATTAAAAATCAAGTGAAGCTTTGTCACTTCAGTAGTGGGCAGTAGTGAGTCTGCAATATGAACATGTGGTGCAGCAGTATATTAGGGGTTGATCTCAATGATATTTATGGGCCCCTTCCAACTTGAGATATTCTATAATTAGTACTAGTATTAGCATTGCCTTTGGCAATATCTTTACTTTATCTGACCATAAGATACTCCCAAGAAACTTCTAAATGTCCATAGCTCCCTAAACAGTCACCAACTCTTCTTTTCACTTCCCCTCTTTTAACCATTATTTCTTCCACAAATATTGTTTGGTAAGGGGAACTGCTGAAGACTGATCTTTCAGTATCTCATTGCTGAGATTCTTCCTGTCACCTCTTTAATTCAGAGAGGAGGAGCTTGTTTTGCTTTGATTGTTTTTGTTTTGCAGCTTTCATAATAGACATCCTTTACTGTTAAATTCTCTCCTCCATGAGGAAAATAGAGAAGGTAGCAGATACCTCCCCATTGTACCAAGCCAAAAGATGAGAACTGGCATCTCCCAGGTGTTAGCCTTTAATTAGAAATTCTTTTAGTGGATACCCTGCTTTCAATAGAATTTCAATATATTTAAAGATAGAGCTTGCTGAGCTTGCGTGTTTAACTGCAAAAGTTATGCCTGTTAGGAAAGACACACATGCACACATGCACATTATAAAACCAGTTGTGGAACTGGATAGGTTTCCAGCCATCCGGTGCTGGCCTCTACCATCGTTAGCACATACTGCTTGCCAGAACGAGAACGAGACAGAGTGATGTAGTCAATCTCTATGGGGTTGGCTAAAGGACTGGAAAAAGAATGGTTGGCAGAGGAAAGGAAAGCCTATTTGGTGTGCTGATCTATGGCAGGACATCGATGCATGACTGGAGAGAATTCCAGCTAAGGTGCGGCAATTAGACGCACACATGCCTAAAAGCAGAGCCACTGAGGAACATCAACACAACCATCAGGCTGCTAAAATTGATCTGCTAGATCAAGCTGCTAAAATTTCTCAAGTTGACACAAACTCTGATCTTGATCTTGATTGGAAACACTGAGGCGAACTGTTCTTAGCTTGGTGGGCCCATGATTCATCTGGATATCAAGGCAGAGATGCAACATACCGATGGGCACGAGATAGGTCAATTGACTTATCCATGGACACTATCACCCAAGTCATTAATTATTTGCTCAAACCAGCACACTAGTTTACAGTTTGCAGAGTGCATTGACAGAATAGCTGAGGAAATACCATAGCTTGTATTTGGAATGTGGCCTGAGAAGAGTAAGTGTTACTAAGTATGTGGTAACTGGAAGGATATAACTGTTATTATAATCAAGTTCACAAGATAATTTGCCACCATGGTGATATGGAGCCCAAGGTCCTCACACTCAAGGGCTTTGTAACTTCTGTTTCTGTTTGCTATCTAAACACCAAAGGATGAAATATCCCTTTACAAACTGATCTAGCTCCTGTTAAAGGTAATAATACTCCTGTTACCATAAGCAGGACTAGATCTTTGTAGCAAGTACTTTTATGTATTTGAGAGAACAATGTCCTCCACATTAGTTCTGTTCAATTCCAATGTGTTTCTTAAATTCAGCTCTTCACTTTTGCATTTGGTGCTCTGTGAAATTCATTTGTGACAGGTATTTCAGCAGTGCTTTACTGATGTGGTCTTCCATTTGAAATTAATGTCTTTATAATCACACACATTTATAGATTAAAGAGGCATTTGATGAAGTGCAATGGACTAAGTTAAATTCTGGCTTTAATGTCATATTCTTACCTTAAATACAAATATTTTATGTTGTCTTTCCTTATGTCAGTGATTTTTAATGTGTCCATAAAATTACTTGTTCTATAAGTTGCAAACTCATATTTGTTTTCAGTCAACTCTAGTTGTATATCCCTCAGGAGCAGAATTACAGTCTTGGAAGCTGATGCAGTGAATTCGGTGGTTTATAAGTAGGAAATGCTTAGATTTTGGGGCATGTGCAGCCTTTCATGTACAAAGTTCTCATTTTAATATACCTCAGGCTACTGGCTTTACGATTTACAGTTAATTAAGATTCTGATTTGGGTTGAAAATTCCAATACCTATATGCTTTTATACTTGCATTTCAGATCATGCTGGCTGAAGAAAATAACTGTGACTGTAGTCAATAAATGAACATATACCACAGGGATCAGCCCTTCCCCCCACCCCCCTCTGACAACCTGTAAGAAAATCCTACTGTGTTCCCAGTTCACAGTAATATCATTCTGACATCACTTTGTGATAGCTAGAAGATTTCCTTGCCTATCATTTAACAAAATCCCAATACCATTTCCTTACTCTTAACAAAGTCTCAAAATCCCTAATGTATCCCATATTTGCTCTGCCTGTATTTCATGCTTAAATTGAACTCTTTAGATAACTGAGTTCTAATCTGCACATGTATATGTGATTTTTATTAGCATCAGCCAGTAATGCTTAAGTATGTGGAACAGTGAGGTAACTTCCAAAATACTAATACTGAAAAGAAACTAATAAAGCATACAAGTCAGGAATTTAATGTCAGACATACTCTGTGTTTTCCTTACATATTGAAATTTATAATAGTGCTCTTAGATATGAAAAAAAAAAAAAAGAAAAAAAGAAAAAAGAGGTAATTTTCCTTTATTGACTTGCCTCCCATGAAAAGCTTTCGTACAGCTTCTTCCTTAGTAGTTTTGCCATTTTCATTTGTTAAAATATCATTATCTTTTCAGTATGTAATTTATGTGGGAAAGAAATTCCAATTATCTTCAAATATTAATCTCAGAATTACTCAGTATAGTATGTAAACTTTCTTTTGAAGCTGGTCGTTAAGATATCCAGGACTTAGACTGGGGTGGGCCCATGCAGTTTGAAATGATGTAGTAGGGACACAGCTCAGATGCAGAGTCAAGATGCAGAAAGCTCCCAGTGTTGCTCCACGTGGCAGCAGAAGGAACGGGAAAGGCAGGAAAAGCAATGTCTACTGCTGGAAGAGACCACTCAGTGAATACTTCTCATCTTTCAGATCCCTTTCCCCATTAAGGTGACAGCTAGAGAGGCTTCACAGTCTAGCAAAGAAGAAAACAAAGCTTTAGTTATCTTTGTAGGACAATCACCTTGCTGCCATAAGTAACTGCACACTTGCTTATTCCTAAGAAAAGCTCTTGGCAGTCAGGATTTGCAATGGTGGAAAATTCACTCTAGCAGGAAATTAAGTTTGGCACAGTATACAGTAAGCATACAAACTTTTGATCATCATAAACCATTCTTGCTTAAGTTCTTTGTTGACAGTAGCAATATAATTCTGCAAAAGTGGTGATGCAACTGTTACCACAAAAGCTGGAGAAAATACATTTTGCAAGGGAGATGGGAAGAATGGGAGATGGAAGGGTTTAACGGGAATGCTGACATTTTAAAACATAGAATCATAGAATCATAGTGTGGTAAGGTTGGAAGGAGACCTCAAAGATCATCTAGTTCCAAAGCCCTGCCATAGGCAGGGACATCTCCCACTAGTAC
The DNA here is from genome assembly GCA_013399055.1 of Ramphastos sulfuratus. Classification (NCBI taxonomy): domain Eukaryota; kingdom Metazoa; phylum Chordata; class Aves; order Piciformes; family Ramphastidae; genus Ramphastos; species Ramphastos sulfuratus. Next base: position 74,072 of record WBNM01006345.1, read on the forward strand.
AGGTCACTCAAGGCCTCCAACCTGGCCTTGAACACCTCCAGGGAGGGAGCATCCACAACCTCCCTGGGCAACCTGTGCCAGTGTCTCAAACATCAAAACATCAAAAAAGATATTTAGGACGTTGCACCTTTATGCACTCATTTTCAATATTGGAAATATGAATAAAAACAGCTAACATGAAAATTTTATTAATGACAACATGCCCTACTACAGAATGAAAAATCCACTTTCTTGTATGATAAAAAAATTGGTAAAATTATACCTAGTTTATAACAATTTATGCCCATTGATAATTTCCTGATATCAGTATGATGACAGTATGCAAATTCTCCTGCCAAGATAAGGCATTTACTATGCTGTACTTCATATAAACACTTAGGAAGAGTCCATCCATGCCCTACAAAATACTGCTCAGATTATAAACTTTTAAAAATTGGATGATTCAAATAAGTAGACTAATTGTGGGCCTGCATTTATGCAGAATTATGGACTTAATAAACAACTGAGATAAAATAAAGAAGAACTGAAGAAGATTGCTCAAGGTCACCTGTCACGTTACGACAGAGACGGCAATAGGATTTAATATAGAATCTCTCCCTACGCCCCCATTAGCAAATTACACCATAGCATGCCTGTAAAGTCCAATCAAATAGATGCACACTAACTCCATACACAGAATCAGAGCCATTTCCTTTCCTGATGTTATCTTGATATATTAGTAAATGAGTACCTTTACAGAAGCCAAGAGAGATGTGTCTGCTTCTTTCAAGTATGACTACGGCTAGAAGTCTGTTGAGACAAGTCTGAGGGACAGGAGCAAAGGGAAGCAAAATATATTGAGCAAGTTTAAGTTCTTTTTTGAAGTCAATTTAGGTTAAATAAAAGGTACTTTTGAAATAATCTCCTCTTTATTGGTAGCAAAAAAACTACAATAAACTTCAAAGTAATAATGGAAAACAACAGAGTTTGAATTTTACAAGGAAAGGTAGTACAACTACTGTACAAAGCACAAGTCAGCAGTCCATGATTTTATCCCTGTCTTCACCACTGACACATTGTGTGTTGTCAAGAACATAATTTAGTCCATGCGAAATAAGTATTATTCTATGCATTAAAAAAATAAAATAAAATTGAGAAATATGGAAGTTGAACAGATTTCAAAAAGGTGTTTCTAAGTTAGATTTGCCTCCAGTTTTGACTGTGCATCTTGAACTCCCTGTTGTTCAATACTCAGAATTTTGATGTTCTAGCAGTGCCACCTGAAGATTAACTCCTTTACTTAAAAACTGACTAGCAAAAGATGCTGCAAGGCAGCAACCCTCTCAAGATCTGGGAGTTTGGATCACCTGATTTGAGTAGTCTTTCCATTCAAATATGCTTAAAAGATTTGTTGAAAGCAAAGACATAAACAAGAAAGTCTCTGGATTTTGAGTTTAACAAACAGGCAAATAGTTGCATGCAAAAATGGTCTTCCTGCTTTCCCAACAAGTGATTAATATGGGATGTACCATGAGGCAAACAATTTTTGCAATACATTCTATGCTCTCACCAGAAGAGGTAGTGATCACCTTTCAATATTTAAAGCACTGTCTCTTTTAGTATATGTTACAACACCAAGGATAGGATTCACAAAGACATGTTTAAAAGGTCAGATTAACTGTGCTTTAAAAGTGTCAATTTCTCTATCATTAACTATAAAGAAATCCTGAGGTCATCCTCAGATATGGGTATCAGCCCTTCACAGCTTTAAAATCAAATCAAGGAAAATTCACCACAGAGCACTATGAATTTTTTTATTCTCTATTTAATTCTACTAAAAATATCCTTAAAACTCACTTCAATTATTTAATTTTACAAATTATTATTTTTATTACATCATATGCAGCGAAACAGAGAGGGCCAGGCTCTGACCCAGATGTAGCTGCTGGACACAGGGGCAGTGCAAGTAGTGGTCCCATGAAGTGGGGAACCCTCATGCAAGTGGCTGCACCATGGAGAAACTCAGGAGGAGAAACTTGGTCAGTGTTGATTAACATGGATTTCACTGTCAACCAGGAACAAAAACTGTTGAAGCAGCTGTTGTTTACCAGGGCAGCAGTCCTACATCTCACAGTTTAAATTATGTCATGTTTGGGTACTACACTTTACTGGATGCACACAACACAAAAGTTACATGCATGCAGGACAAATCATACAGACCCTCTTCATGTCAGCAGACTCTTCATTACCTAGATCACAGTTTTTCCTTGTTTCACATGCTCTAAAGTACTTGAAGTTACATTAATCACCAGATTGCTGGAGGGGAGATATTTAACCACAGCAGTAAAAAAAGCACGTTTCAACACCTTGGCTCTTGTACAGAGTATTAAGGGGAATGTATATGCAAAGTAGTTTAAGCAAGTACAGTGGGCTAGGAGTTGAGGCTGGCATGAAGCAGACATTTAGCTCTTTCTGTCACTGCTGGCAAAAGTACACAGGGCAGGGCAGGCATGCTTCAAAACGACACTGCTAACCCAGCAAAGTACAGTACCTAGAGCCCTAAATCTAATTCACCGCTGTCACACAGTCAGGTATTGCAATTCCCCCCACAACAGTATCAAAGTGAGAAATCCCTGCAATTTCTTGCTCCTATGTCTCCTTCTGGGACTCATGTCTCTGGTAATGTAAAAAGTTCAGTTCTCCAGCCTAAACATGTTGTTGACTTGTTTGTGTCTAATTCCTTCAGTAATAGTGATTGAACCAAGTTACCTAGGTACATAGTAACATGCATAGATACGCACTATTCTCTGGTCATCTTGTTTAAATGTGATTCTTAACTCTTAACTCTAACAGGCCTAATTTTGTGGTGATTTATGGTACACAAAGCAGCCTAGGGATACCATGGGGAAGTAATTTTGGCCATTACATGCATCAGGAAAGCAAAGCTCTCTGGATTTGGTTTGCTTTCTGAAACACAGTAAACAGCTGTCCCTTTCAGTTGTTTCTGAAATGCTTTCAGCTGTCTTTATGAGCAGACTTTAAAAGGTCAACAGTCCTGCTAATATTGTCTCACACATCAAGAAAGTGATTATAATTATTTTGATAATATGACTATGAGTAATTTAACTAACTGTGCTCTTTTAATAAACTACATATGTTTGGAATATCAGTGCATTACAGATGTGACATTAGCACTAATACTGTAAGGACAAAATTTTGGTGAAGACAAAATTTTGGGGAAGTATTGCTAAATCAAATATTAAGATTCTTTGAAAACACAAAATTCTAAACAAAATATTAATTTATATCACTTATAATGAGTGCAATGCGTAATCTTGCCTTTGGGAGAATTACAGCTTTACAGGAAGTGTGGAATGGGAAGGATGGGATTTTATTATTTTATTTTATAGAATCATATAGAAATAACATATATCGGTCTATGATCTTCAGGGATAAGTGATCAGGGTAATATAAAGTATTTGCCAGAGGTGACTAAATTTTTTCACGAGACATGTTTTTTTCGTCCAAGTTTTGTCCAAGTAAATTTTATAAGCAAGTCATATTTTTCCATAATATTTTCTAATAGAAAAATTACCAGAAATGTTATTAAAATCAAATTTAATTCCATGTAAACACCTAGCTGTCTTTGTGGACAGAGGCAGAGTAGCAGTGGCAGGTCAGGCCATTCATTGAAATCAGAATTTGCCAGTTTTACAGCCTTTGAATTTGCTGCACCTTTATAGAGACACATGGGCAGAGATGGAAACCAGTAAGTTCTTAATTATTTCCGTCTGTGAACGACATCTGGCCAGTGGAACTGCCTGTGCCAGATATGCAAGAAATTCATCTCCCTTTGGGACCTGGGCCTTATCCTTCTGAATCTCAGCACTTAGGCTTATTTTATTCTCAGAGTACAAGTAGTGGGAGGTAGAAATCTTATTGTCTACAGAATTTCTTTGGAATGTATTTGGTAATAATTTACATTCCACAATGGCATAAAGAATGAGGAAGAAGTATATCAGTATAAACTGATATGTTCCTTCAAAGCAAAACCCATTTTGCCTATTTTAACTGCTTAGAAGTAGAACTGTGCTACTGTTTCCTTCAGCTATAAGGAAATGTATGAGATTTCAGTTGCTTTTACCAATTTGTAGTAAACTGATACCGTACTTTTCTTTCTAAGCACAAAACTGTGGTTAATTAGCTAATCCTTGATTGCTTTCAAATGAACATCACCAAGGTACCTCCACTGAAGATATTTTACAAGCTGCTTTATGGATGTATGTGGTCAAATTTTCAAGGAGATCTTCAAAACAACTTACACTTGTGTCTACACAATTTTACAGTTGTGTTTCTACTTATTATCAATTCCATGAGTAATTAACAGCATGAAGATGTTCAAGCACAGGGGAGGTAGGAGAAGCAATACTAGATAGGATAGAGTCAATTCTTTTGGAAGAACGTTTAAAACTGGATGGCTGACAGATGCTAATATATGAAGTGAAGATGTACAGATATTCCACGATGTGTGCATACAAACATATGCATTGATAATAACTCGGGAATTATCATGAGATGGATTATTATATAAAATGTATTGTTTGAATGCATGAGACCTTATCTGAGGCTTATTACAGTCAATAGAAAGAGTTGGCATTTGTTCAAGCTTTTAAACTGGAGAGAAGTCTGTAGGAACTCAGAACAGCTGCAAATTCACATCAACTCACTCCCTTATCATCACAGAGTTATTTTATTGGTAATGGCCTTTTCTGTGAAACAATTTCTTTAAAGAAACAATGGCTTGTTTTGTTGTCATTCTTTTTCTCTGTATATGATTATTGTCAGGCAAGTGTTTCTTTTATACAAAGGCCTGTATGGAACTGCTATCTCTTAGGCATTTTAAAGTCCATTGAGTAGAATATTTTTTCAGTCTTTGATCAAGGAATCAAGCTCATGTCCTTTTGACAAAAATTAGTCAATTAATTTTGTGGCATGTCCTCAGCAGTAGCTGCTTACATTACTTTCGCATGAAGTACAGTGCTACCAACAACTTGTCACAGAAATATTAGACTACCTAAGAAAGCACATTTGTCACCAAGTGAGAGCTAGGAACCTATGACCCAAACCTGAGTGTGGCTAACGGATATTAACACAACTAAATGGAAAGCCTTGTGTGTTACAGTTTAAGTCTTCTTTAAGTTATCCCATTGATGTCATGTTCATGTCTTGATAAAAGGGGAGTGTTATTGGAGAGCAATTCTCAAATCCTAAAAGGGTAAAAAGTGGTTTGTTTATCATGAAAGACTGCTGTTCCAACTACTAATCTTTCCATCCTAGGAAGTGTCTTACTCTCTTTTCTGTGTTGGAAAGCTACCTAACAAATGTATTTTCCAAGACAATGAAAAAAGCAGACCACTATTCTTTCTTATTAATTTAATTTTTTTCATTCAGCTGTCAATGTCCTTTTGTACGCTAGGTCTTTTTCCACATGAATTACTAAGTGACAAGTTACTGTTTTTTCCTTCATTCTTTCTCCACACCGGAATCCTAAAACATAATTAAAAAGCTTATTGGTACACAAATTATTTTTATCTGTAAAAATACATAAAAGAGACAAAATATTTTGTGCTGTATTATTGCAAAACTTGCATAAATTATTATTACAATACAACTACCTGAATGGAGGTTGGAGTGAGGAGGGGGCCAATGTCTTCTGCTTCGTGGCAAGCAACAGGACTAGAGGAAATAGTTTCAAGCTGTGCCAGGGGAGGTTCAGGCTGGATGCTATGAGAGGATTATCACACATTGGAATGGTCTGCCCAGGTGTTACGGAAGGGGTAATTAATTACTGCGAGACGATATTTTAAAAATATTAATATATAGTTTATTAATATTAAATATTCAGAACTCGCACCACTCTGACCACCATTTAATAATAATAACAGGCTCTTTNGTGGCTTCAGGTTCTTTGTCCCTTTTCCCACGGTTGCTCTCCCCAAAACAGAGGGAGAGCAGAAAAACATGCCTGGGCAAGCCAGGACATGTACAAGCCTAATTTGGCCTGTTTAGGCCTACCACGACACCAGGGAAGTGATGGAGTTGCTGTTCCTGGAGGTGTCTGAGGACAAGGTTTAGTGCTGACCCTTCAGTGCTGGGTCAAATGTTGGACTGGATGTTCTTTAAGGTCTCTTCCAACTGGATGTTTTCTGTGTGTGATTCTGGTTATTACTGGCATCTTATGATTCAGTATTTTCACATTCCTCTAATTAAAAAATTACTCAAAGTACATAGAAGCCTAGTGTCTGTTTCTCTGTGACAACTTCATTTCTGAGCTCTGATTATTTCAGAAAGAATTTAAGATTCTGTCACTGAGCTGAATTAATTACAAGTCATATCTCTTTCTGCCTCAGTTTCCTCATTCATAATACATTTACTACTTGGTGAAATTGGTGGCTTTTAAACCTCAATCTTTTAAATTCATAGATTAATTGAGTAACAGGTTGGGAGGGACCTCAAGGATCATCTAGTTCAACCTCTCAGGGTAAGAGTATAGTTTAAATGAGATGACCCGTTATCCAGTCAAGCTGGGCTTTGAAACTGTCTAATGTAGGGGAATCCACCACCTCCCTTGGGAGTTTATTCAAATGTTTAATAGTTCAAATGGTGAAAACAAAATTTCTGGCATTCAGTCTGAATCTCCTCGGTAGTAACTTGTACCCATTACCCCTTGTGTTTACCATGTGACTCTTTGTAAAACAGGAGTCTCCCTCCTCATGGTAGTAACCCTTTATGTACTTGGACATGGTTATGAGGTCTCCCCTAAGCCTGTTGAACAAACCTAGTTCTCTCAGCCTTCCTTTGTATGGCAGGTCTTCCAGTCCTCTGATCATTCTTGTGGCCCTTTTTTTGGACCCTTTCCAGGCTGTCCACGTCCTTTTTGTACAAAAGGACCAAAATTGTACACAGTATTCAAGGTGCGGCGCTGAATAGAGTAGGAGAATGACATCTTTATCCCTGCTTGTGATACCCTTATTAATCCAACTCAGCATAACTGATGCGAGAAAAATGTGTCCATGGTAAAATACCGTCCAGAGAAACCATCCTGATAAAAAAGATTAACTAGTAAAAATAAAATGTTGATAAGAACTTTTCATTCTACCTGTTTAACAACCTTACTTTTTCCATCACTAGGAAATATGAGAAAGAAAAACTGGGGCGGGGGGGAAGCCCATTACAAGCAACAAACATTATCATTGGTATAAAAAGATATAAAATTAAAATTCTATGACACTGGAAAAAAATAATAGCCTGTATAAAAGCATTCTTCCTCTCTCCCCTACCAGCCCTGAAAACAAATCTTGATTAAATAGAACTCAAAACTTCTCTTCTGTGGAAGTGGAAGATTCCTTTTTTTTTTTTTTTTTTTTTTTTCCAGTCCATCTGGAAATTACCTTAGTAAAGAAGGTGTACCTTCCTCTAACTATAGACACAAAGGCTCAGAATGGATGGAAATTTTAACAGTTTAGTGAGAAATCTTTCCCTTAAAAACAAACAACAAAAAAAACCCCAACACTTTAATGCTTACAGAGTGCATGGTAAATCAGCTTCCTGCATTCAGGGCCATGTGCAAAGATGTCATTTTTTCTGCTAGGCAGTGTGGTAACCCTGCAGAGATACAAGTGCTGAGAACGCACTGAGACTGTCCACAAACAGAAGCACTGGTTTTCCTGCAGGGATGTTTACCTCCATTATTTTCAGTTCTGACTGAGACCACTGGCCATTCACATCAGCAAGTGTCTCTTGCTCTGCTCTTTGGAAAATGGCTGAGAAAAAATGGGGTAGCAGTAGGCTCCTGCAGCGGTCATGTTGTGATGTGATGTGAACCATGTTGTCAGTCATTATGAATTGGACTTATCTAAGTTACTGCCCACTGAGAAGGGAAAGCGAACAAAGAGAGGTCAATGAACAGTGCAAATCCTTTTTTTTTTCCCTTTTTGTGTTAGATTTTAGTGAGATATAGATAATATATATAGGACTGCAGAAGCTATACAACATTCACCACAGTGAGCTTCATTGCCTGAGAGTCAAGCAACTGGCATAAAGAAATAATGATGCCAAACGGTTGCAGTCCCAGAAGGGAGAGCAGAATTTCTGGATGAGGAGAGAGCCCAGTCTGTATTCATAGCTAGTAACATCAGGGAGCAAAGAGATGCTCCTTTTCCCTTCCCTGCCCTGTGGTAAAATCTTGCTTGCAGAACAGTCTTTCCCTTGGCACAAGATAAAAGAGCTTTGCCCTACACATACTGGTTATACAACAAGAAAAGTTTTGTTAAGATGAGCATAAAGAAAAAAGTGAAGTAACACAGCATCATATTCAGTCTTCCAGCAAATCCATGAGGACAGGGCGAGTTATGATCAGCCTTGACCAGAACCTGGGATTTCTATTTGACTGAATTAACACCAGAAAGAGCACATGGTTCTTATTGACATAAATTAGCTAGCAATTTGTTGTGAGAAAATATGAGTAAGGCTTTGTGGAGGCTTCCTAACACATAATGCTGCTCTCATTTTGCAACACAACTTTTCAAGAGTTTTTTGGGGGAAAAAAGAAGTTTAAAAAGAAAAGAGAGAAATAATTTGCTGTCACTTGCCATTTGCTTGCATACAGAAGTTTGGGGCATTGCCTGCCCTTTGATTCAGCTGTTCCCTTGGCACGGGAATATAGCTGAACAAATAGGAAATATAATGAAAAACATGCTTCCTCATGGTATTTCCAATTGGAAATAGCACAAGGAAAAATGCTTTATCACTGTATTTCCAAACAGAAATAATCTGAGAAAGGCTGTCCCTCACAACATTCCCTGATTGCTTAAAGAGGTGGACACATGTCATTGGGCTTCGCTAGAGAAGTGATTCAGCTGCCCTGATCCTTCTCCTCTAGAGATGCAGGTGACACACCCCAGAAACAACCTGAATTCACATCTAAGACAAATCACACAAAGTGAAATAAACCTCATGACCCAAGGCCTCAGGGAATCAACTTCAGAAAACTGTCATAACATCAGCAGAAAGAAAGTATTAGAGGCTAGAAATGAAGACTCAGAGAGGGAGATTTTCTGCAGTGTGTCTATGAGTATTGTTGAAAATCAGGGTTGATTGTCTTCTCACACAAGCTTTATTCAAAGTGATGGGTTTGTAACATTTTGAGGAAGGAAATTTCTGAAATACACACATTCAAGATATGCTCAAACATAAGCCATTGAGAAAAATCATATTGACCAGATTCATTATTCTAATTAAATTGATGAAAATATCTTAAGAGTCACTCCAGTTTGGAAAGCAATCTGCTATCATCCTGTTGACTTTGAAAAGGGTTTGTTTCTATTTTAACAGAGGTATTGGGGAACTGGTTTAGGATATACATCTTTGAAAATACCAAAATATTATTTTGGCTTCAACAAGGAGACCAGATAAAAAAACAAACCTAACAACAAAAAACAAAAAACAAACAAAAAAACCCCAAACAAACAAAAATAAAACAAAACAAAAAAAAAAAACCCAAAAAAACACTTGCCAGGGAATTTTTATGGAGGTGTTTGCACATATTTTGTTGGGCAAATCCACCCTGCCTTTCACTATCTCCCAATTGCCCTAGGACATAATGCAAATTAAGGTAATGGAAAGCAAGTTACATTTTCCAGTATTGTTCGATTTGCCCCGGTAGAACTTAGGGCCTCTCCCAGCCAGCTCTAACTTCCTCCACTGCCACAGTACAGAAGTACTGAAGCTAGCCTCTATCAGATCTCCAGTAACATATCCTTTCCTATATCACAAGGTTTGTCTTCATATAAATTTAATAATTCATTATCTATTAATTAATATATTGCATTATTGAAACTTTGTAATTCTGTGATTCAGACCTGTTTCCCAAACTGTTCTAGTGTATCTTAATTACTGCCTTCCAACTTCAGACATGTTAAGATGTCCTTTAGCTCAAAAATTTCAAAAAGTCTTGTGAAGGTTTTTTGGACCCAACATTTATAAACTAAATACCAACTCATTGTGTAATCAGGGAGACTCCAAATCTTTCAGTGAAATCATCAAAATGTCATCCTTATATATTAAAAGGACATAAGAAGAGTCCTCCATAATATAAATGTGTGACAAAACCCTTTCTTTAACCCTATAGATTTAGTGGATTTCACAGCACAAAGAATTCTGGAAAAAATAAGATTGGAGAACCACATCATTGATATTAAATCTGCTCTTATTTGTCAAGTTTCCTGACAGACAATACACATAACTTTATAAAATATCAAAATTAGAAATTCCTTATTCAATTTCTTTCCTTTCTGTGAATGCACATACGAACTCCACAGAGTGTATGCTTTTCATCCTATTTTGACAAAACTGCTTTTTCTCCCAGTGCATTGTCTGTTTAAATATGTGGACAGTGATGCAAAATGTTGGTGCTCTGGGTGGAAACTTTATTGCCAGCGGTGTCTGCTCTGCTCTAGTGTGGATATTTATCCAGTGAAGGATTTTTGTTATGGTACCACTTTTTTTGGAATGAGCTTTGATTGATAGCACCTGCATCACCATGTATTTCATCACCACACTGGAGTAATAGAAAAAAAGAGGACACCAGGGTTGTTTTAGGGCAGAGTGCTTTGGCAAAACAGAAAGAATTATCTGCTCTGGCCAGTGCTCAACAACATAAGATCCCCAGGGATACATCAGATGGAGGCCTGTCCATGTTAGCCTTTTTTTTTACCAGGCAAGATGTAAGTCAGAAGTTCCAGAAGCCCTGTTCAGATATAGCAAGAAGGAAAGACTGTGGGATTTTTTTCTTTAAATTGTTAATGCGGCCCCTCCTTTCAAGCATCTCTGACACAATTTGTCAACAAAAGTTGCAGATAACCTTCTAGAGAAAGAGATTCCCTACACAGAGCTCAATCTCTCAGTATCCTGTATTTGCAAGTTATGTAAATCAAAACTTTCCTAAAGAATAGTCCTCTTGTAAGCTGCGCTGTGTGTATCAACCAGGCTCTTTAAACAGTCTCAGCAGCCCCACCAGCAGGATCCCCAACTCTACAGAATAATCTTCCAGAGCAAACAGATATATTAAGCTACTCAGACTTACAGATTTTTAAAAGCTTATTAGAGGAAGTTAGATAAACTTTATTTTTTTACAAATTAGTATGTAATCATATACAAATGCATTACAACACATTTCTCCCCTACACCAAATTTCATCATTGGAATGGAAATTATGGAGTTAGCACTTAGAGAGGTTTGCATCTGCATGCACCAAGAGGAAGAGTTCACATAATAGTTTGTAAGGCATATCAAATTTATTCTGTGAGATAGATAAAGGGCTTTTAAAGGTCTTACTCCACTTGTGGAATTAATTTCTTATTGTGTATAAATTCTGTGTAAAACATTTATTTTTCCAGGATGCGGTTTGTTTTCTGAGAGGGGAGAGAGAAGCTAAATATTTCCACTCCTGTATAATAGAAAATCATCTGATTTCAACAAGATCACACCCTGAGTTGTTAGTTAATATTGGAAACATAAGAAGGTACACTGCTGAAAGAGCATTTTGTTCCAGAAAAAGCTTTGCTAACCAGAAACTGAGTGCAATATTTTTTCAGTAAAAAAAACAGCTAAAGAATAATGGCGATTTTTAGAGGAAAGTAAGTGTAATTTTGGGAAACAAACTTGAAGTACAAATAAAAATGTTATAAATCATATTAAAAAAAAAAAAAGGCCAAAACAAACACTCAGCAACTGCTTCATTGTGTCCATAATCACAATTCCTTTGCTGAATAGTTAAATGTTTTGAATTAAATTTCATATAAGAAGCTTATGGAACATAGTAAAGGGCACATATAATTTTTTTTCCAAGAAAAAGCAAAACACGTAATCTGATAAAACAGCATCAGACTTCTCCCAAGGAAATCTTATGGCATTAGTGTGATTCAGTAATACAAGCCTGAAGCACTGTGATGTCATTAGACAGTTTCCATTGAATTCAGCAGGCTTCTGTCTGGGCTCTCAGTGATTTATGAAACTGCTGACAAGGGAACTTATCTAGCTGGTGGACTTGTGTCTCATCCCATAGTTGGCTGCATCCACTCACTGCATCCACAAGGACACAGGGTCTGAGGGGTGTTGAAGTCATTCTCAAGTGATGGAAATGTGAAGAGTAACCCTTCCATTCTGAGAGAGTGTCCAGATGCAACAGTTGCTATAAGGTAATTTGTTGACTGTGATGTCAAATGAAGGCTGAGTCATTTAACTCCAGACTTGACTATTTTAAAGTAATTAAACAAGGCAGTTGCACTTTTCACAGCTATTAGGAGACAAATTCTGTTCTTTGGTTTGTGAAAGGAGTCATTGTTATTTTCTTCCTGCGTATTCAAGTTCCTTGAGCAGCTGTATATATCATCCAATATTTCCCCTTTGTAAGACAGTGAGTGTTCTGCACTGTTAAAAACACCACACTCTACCACAGGCCAGCAAGTAAAATAATCCTTGCATGTATTTTTTTGCATTTTAAAATTGCATTCAGATTATTTGGGAGGTAATGCGACATAGCTATTATCACTATTGGTTTTGCAATTTATTCATATTTATGATCTTCTTTAGCAAAATGTTCTGGTTCAGACTAGTCTGGTAGAAGAGACATGGCCACAAGTTGTTAGATCACTACTATATTTAAGAATGCACCTGGGTTTGTCATTGACACCAAGCTATCAGCAGATGGTGAAGCAATTGAATGATGACGTTGGTTTGGCAACTTAGAACTTTATCATCTTCCAACTGGACTATAATATGATCTATCTGGCATGAAAATTCCAGTCTTTAGGAAATTACAGTTAGTACAGGGCACAGCAATAGACATTTTCATCAAAACAAAATGCTTTGTGGCAGCCTCATCCATGTTGTTGATCTATTAAGTGTTGCTTAAAGTTAAGTTTTCATACTTATCTGCCAGGCCTAATTTGAGGACTGTAGATCCTGAAAAGGATCATCAATATTTCAGGACCTCAACCACTTTTGAATACTGCTTTCCTCAGGTATAAGTGCTGCATATGATAAAAAAGATCTCAGGTATAAGTGCTGCATTATGATAAAAAGACTTTTTCGTTTGGTGCGGAGTGATTTTTTTTTTTTTAACACTAATCAGGAACAATTCAAGTACTGCCAGTCCAGGTGAAAGACACACTTTTTCAAGCTTCATTAATGGACCTATGCAGCATAAATGTGCCTCTCTGTGAGTTCTCCAGAATCCTTAAAAATGCAGAAGAAACCTTTTATGACAGTTCTTAGCAGTGTTGCTTTAGGCATTGTTGGACAACTCATAAAATTCTGAAGAGAACTGGGCACAATGGAGCTGTCCACAGAGCTAGTTCAAACACCAGAAGAAGTGGGGCCACGTTAATTTGTTCTACCTGGGTTGATCAGTCCTGTCGAGACATCCCTGTATTAGCCCGTACAGAGCACTGCGCTGACACGGCTCCTGGAGCTCGCTTTGTGTGCAGCAGGTCGTTCAGAACTAGGCTGGATTTCTCTCCGTTCCACTTAACTCGTGTGATGCCTTCACAGCAGTTTAGTAACTGGGATTGCCTTGGTGTAACATCCCCTTTGCTCCTACCATATCTGTTCAAGGTAAAAAGAGAACAATGTGCACACGTTGTGTCAACAAATTAGAACATCAAAACCTCAAATGGATCACTCATCCCTAGTTAACTAGCATATTCAAAATCCCCTAAACGTTGCAAATTGATATCACATTTGATTGGGATGCAAACTTTCCATTTCACAGCTCTTCAATTTTCTGTTCTAATATAGCAAGGAAAAGGGCTGTTAGGAAATAAAAATATTAAAAACTGTGTAGCTCTAGAAAAAGATTTTAGTTCACTGTTGATCTTTTGCATATTTGTAGTTATAATGAAGTAGAAGGTTATGAAAAGAAGAAAAGTCAAAATTGCTCATAAAACCTTGAAATTAGTTAGGCTTAATATTGTTGTGATATCTGTATGCTGCTTTGAAGCAAGTTTTACATAAGAAGGTAGCCTTTTTCTCTTGGAAATGGACTCTATTAAAAAATTCTCATGTAGGTCTATCAACAGGTTTCCACTTTTTTATCAAAACAAGTACACAGTGTATGTTCGCATTATGAGTAATCTAACCAGCTAACAGATCCCCCTCCTGTGTGATTTATGCAAAGGCTGATTATTAAAATGATTAAATTGTTACCTTTTCCAATATTTTTTTTCCTCTCAGTCCTCATTAGGAATTACAGTTCCTCATTGGGACAGCCAAAGTAGGAGGTAAAGCAAAATTATGGCTTGCTTTCTTCTTGAATCTTCTTGCCTTTTTCTTCATCTATAAATTTTTCATGTCATCAAGGAAATTTTAAAGTTGGGGCGGTCTTGGGGGAGGGGGGGTTTTGGGGTTTTTTTGTGTCTTAGCTCAGATTTCTGATAATGTCAGAAACTTCCCATGCTTCCCTAGAAATCATATTATTTTTGCCTAACTTCCTCTGCCTCATTCTTTTTTTTTTTTTTT
>WBNM01006345.1:88673-101173 GCA_013399055.1 Ramphastos sulfuratus
TGGTTATTGTCAGAGCTTTTTTAAGACTCCAAATAACCTGATCTTCCACTTAGATAATAGTTTTATGCTTCTCTTTCACTAACTGTGACAGGACAGTTTAGGCAGGCCATAACTCCCTTATTCCTGATGCAGTGATCTGCATAGGGAACAGAGGACCCATAACAGAAATAACCGAGCAAAAAGTAAAAACTGTGTAAGTTTTTCTCCTGTTTGTTTTGGATTTGGTTTTAGGTTTTAGTTTTATTTTTGTGTTTTCTTGTGTTTCCTGGTTTTGGGTTTTTTTCTGTTATATTGTTTGGGTTTTTTTGTTTGTGTTGTTCTGAGGTTTTTTTCTTGTTGTTTGTTTGTTTGTTTGTTTTTAATATAGATCACTTCCATGTTACATTTTAACAAGTGTTTTTTCTTCCCTTTCCCAGTCTTTCCAGGCAGTCCTTGCTGGCCAACTTGCGTTGCTAAGTCCTGATCATCACATATGATCAGTGTGCTATAGAGAATGTGCTATTCAGACGTTCCTTGCCATCTAATGAGAAGCTTGGTACTTAACTCTGGATTGTGTGATATTCTGAGCATTCAATTAGAGTACAGGAAGTGTGGGTATAGGGGAATACACAGGAAATGTTAATTAGCTCCCTAATATGAAATACCAAACAAGAATCATAGAATCATAGAATCAACCAGGTTGAGAAGAGACCTCCGAGATCATCCAGTCCAACCTATCACCCAGCCCTAGCCAATCAACTAGACCATGGCACTAAGTGCCTCATCCAGGCTTTTCTTGAACACCTCAAGGGATGGCGACTCCACCACCTCCCTGGGCAGCCCACTCCAATGTCAATCACTCTCTCTGTGAGGAACTGCCTCCTAATATCCAGCCTAAACCTTCCCTGGCACAACTTGAGACTGTGTCCTCTCATTCTGTTGCTGGTTGCCTGGGAGAAGAGACTTACTCCCACCTGCCTACAACCTCCTTTCNAACATACTTAGATGGTGTCTTTGTCCAAGCATAAGGAGTTTCTGTACAAATGGGATTCACATGTTAGATGTAGTTGTGCATACCTTAATTTTGAAACCAGGTCAGCCCTTCAGTTGTGACTGACAATGCTCAATTATTTGGAAAATTTCTTTTGTACAATAGTCTGGTTGTTAGAGCAGCCATCTAAGATGTGGGTATCCTGAGATGCATTTTCTATTTCAAGGGAGCTAAACTCACAACTCCTGCAAACCACAGTACAAACTTCAGGGAAAATTCTTGAATGCCAATGGCATTAAGGGTGGGCAGCTGCCAAGCTGCTGTGCTCCATCGCAGGATGATAGTGCCCTTGAACATAGCAAGATTCCTCATACTTAGTAATTCTGTAATAAAAGTGCCATTATCTACAGCCTCCCAAATCTGGTACCAGTTAGGTGGAGAAATTTTGGAGGTCACTCTCTTTATTTCCTGTATTTCAAGTTGTGGTTTTTGAGCATCTAAGTGCCATTTTGGAGCTCCTCTGGTTTCACTAGTAGAAATCCAGGTTTTACTTTAGTCAGAGTAACATAATTCTCTTGATACTTCATACTGTGCTTTTTAATAGCCTAGGCTCCTCTATCATTTTGGAGAGTCCTTTATCTAGAAATGTCTGATAGTAGCCCCTATGCCTAGAGCAAAATCACGTAGATATTCATTGGTTGAACTCCCACACTAGACTTTGCTGTCAATAAAGAAATGTTTACTCAACTTGCTTGTCTGTTTCAATATGTCCACACTCTTGGCACTCAAATAATGAAAATCTGCATTGTTTTCCTGTTTCCTTGCATATCAAGTTATTTGGGGCAGTTGCTTCATAACTGCCCATTGAACTGTTTAATTTAAACTTATATGAGTCAGAAAGTCCATGTACAATCTGCAACTATCAATTCCTGTCTTGAAAAACTATTTTTTTTTTAATGTACAAACATTTAAGCACTAAGTGCTTTACCATGAATTCTACAAAGTGTAGAGCTCATAAGGAAGGGTTTAGTCACACAGGCTGGTGGACTTTTCTGAAATAAGACTTGTTTGAAATACAGCAAATCCTTAACCAAAAAATCAGTATTATTGAAAAATTTTCCAAAGAATTCACAGATGTCTTGGGTACATTGTTCTGGTGTCTCATTACCCTCACTGTCTGAAAAATGCACCTGATTTTAACCTAATTTTTTCAAGGTTCAATTTCCAGCTATTGGATCTTACTGCACGTTAGTTAGCTCAAGTGAAGAGACAGCGTCTTATGAAATTTCTGTTTCCCATGTAGGTATTTAACTACTATGATTAAGTTATCTCTTGATATATTAAGTAGATCAAATCTGTTGAATCTTTTACTGGAAAATACATTTTCAGTTTAATTTTCCAGGCTTTTCCTTAAAACTTCTGTAACTTTTCAACAGATTTCCTTAATTTTATAAAGTTGACTGGAAAAGTTGACTGGAAAACTATTTAAATAGTCGTGATGTGTTAAAACCACCTTCTTTTTGTCTGCTTCATAAGTTGCAACATAAGTAAACAAGGATTTTGTTAAATCTGTAGAAGAAAATAGAGCAATTTGAGAGCTTCGAGATGCAGATTGAATATGAGGCCAGTCATCTTTTTCTCCTGGAGAGGTTGCTCACTCTGTAAGTATGATGTGCACTCTTCTCATGTGTATGACTTAATTTTTAGCAATTTCAAAACACAAATGTTATTTAATTGATGCAGTTTGCTATTTTGTACCAGTGACCTACTCTACACAGTGTTTACCATTTGCTAGGGTTTAGTATTGGTTCTTGACATGTAGGCCCTTGCTTGTCTCAGAACACTGTGATGATAAATCAAGTATCTTATTTGAGCTTGCATACATTGAAATTATTAGTGTTCTCAACCAGCTGTGGACATACATCAAAACAATTTCCCAAGATTCTTTTTCAGCAAATGTTTGTTGACTAGCATTTACTGTGGTTTAATGTTTTTTAATTTTATTGCACTATTCTATGTCTGCTATTCCATGAACTGGTACAAAGTAGAGACTTTTCCTCTACGCCCAGAGAATGAGCTACCTCTTATAGATCATTCAGTGCACAGAAAAAGACAGTTTTCTGACTCATAAATGTCTTGTAATCTACTTTTTTTAACCTGTGTTTTATCCAGCCCTGATGCAAGTGGACAATAGGTAGAAAGGGTTTTCCAGACCTGTCTTCAGCAATGACTTGTGCTCTAGGCAGTGATATAGGCAGTCACTCAAAGCTGCGGGTGCTAATGGGGTACTGGACTACTCCTAGGTAGGCCTGTTGAGGGCTGCTGTTACATCTCACCTCAGCAGAGCCACTACCAAACCTGTGTATCTTCTTACAGCAGTCTTCTCTGTTCTCTATGTAGGTCAGCAGCATTACACTGAATCTGTTTATTTTCCTCTGAGAAGTTCAATTGCAAAAGACCTGCTGTGAAATCCACACTCAGTTATTTCAGAACATATGTCATCTTGCTTCTTGCATCCCAGATGAAACAGGGAAAATTGTGGAGACTCTGGCATTAAAAAAAATGTACACTCAAGGCTGGTTTTTAAACTCACTCTAATGTCCCTTACCATGTAGATAGATTCTGTGAGACTATAAACTTCCTATAAATTATAGGACTTCTCAAAAGACCTATAAACTTCTTTTCTATAAACTTCTTCTCTGACTCTGGCTGAACATTTAATGTTTCTGTGTGTTTTTTAGCTTGTTCTACAGCTGTTCAATGGTGGTTCTGATTGTGAATTAGGCAAATAGTATAGCTCAGGTAGTTTCCATTTTCTTTCGAATATCTTGACTTCTCTTTTTCCACTCAGTGGACAGAATGACTTCTTTTCCTCTCGGGTTTTAAGAGACAAGTTTTCCAGCTAAAGACTGTACCTGACACAAGCCATCCCTGTACTTTTTATATCCTTGTGGTCTGGCTTATCAACTCACTAGAAAAAAATTCTGTTTCAGTGAATGATTCTCATTTGGCCATGGATCTTATTCTGTCCCGTCTCAGGCTATTTTCTGAAGGCATATTTGCCATGGATTGAGGAATATTAGACTGTGGCATGACATAAAAATAAAGATTGAATGGTATTACAGAACATTACTTCTCGTGTAGATTATTACAGAAAGCTGTGCAGAGATTTAGTTGAAGAACTCCTATTGGTAGCAGTAAAAGCCTCATGGCTAAATACTTGTGCAAGGATTACAAAGTTTTCAGATTTTTATATCTTATTGAAGGGGTTGTTCTGCAGTACCACAGAATAGCTCTCTTTTTGTACAGAATAAGCTAAACATAGGCAGTGTTAGAGAAAATTGCCTTTTCTTTTCCTAATGGAGAGCATCTGGTGACCACTTTGAACCAGAAGAAGGTTTTCACCCCTAATCATTCAAGATCAGCTAAAAATGGAGCCAAGATAAACAAGGATAAGATTCTCCTGGCAGGTCTCTTCTTCTCTTTTTCCTTCAACAGGTTTGTAAAGTGAGGAGTATAAAAACTGAGTAGAATGAATGTAATCAGGTTCTTTCTTCCACTTCTCAGAGGAAGAGACAGGTGTATTGTAGTCTCAAAGCGAGATCCTACCCTCACAAAATGCCTGGGAATCATGGCAGCCAGTGTAAAAAAGGGGTCCTAAGATGCTACTCCACTGAATTAAAAGCAATTTTTAGTAAAGAACGGGAGGAAATTTTCATCCTTCATGTAAATCTCCACATCCAGCTCAGACATTGCTTCAAGCAGTGCAGCTGAAGGGGGGTGGGAGGGGCTGGAGGCAGATGAGAGAGAAGCTGGTCATCCTCTGTTTGTGACAAGGTATTTTGGAGAGATGGTTTTGGTGAAGGAGAAGCTCAAGATCCTGTGAACTGGGGGGGGGGAGAAAAAAAAAAAGATAAAATTTGTCTTGACAAAAGAAGGAGGAAGGAACACCATTGGGGTTTGTGAAGTGACATATGTGGTATAAGAAGCAATGCAGAACAATAGTACTTGTCTTCAGGTACCAGAGAGGGCAGTGGAGGGAACTCAGTCAAGGGCTGGTGACGTGTGAAGATGGATTTAATGTCAATGGAGTATTCTAAAAAAGATACAGAGTTAAATTTAATTAGGAAAGTACATATGAACAGTATGCAGGTGAGCAGAAAGTATAATGGCAATTCTCATCGAGTCCTTTGATACCTCCACTGGGACAAATGTCAATTTCTACTAGTTGCAGCAAAGGTGTTCAAAAGGGTATAAAGTACAACCATACCAACAATTAAACAATACCACAAATTTATCTTAAAGATACAGTTTTGTTTCATGATTACGCAAAGGATTTGACTGAAAACTAGAATAAATATTCCGGCATCTATTTCAGAAGAACTATATAAAAATTACCTTTGAGCAATAATAGCTTGATTCAAATTATATTTACTGACTGTTAAGTTCTAACTGGGGTTTTATAACTTAATTAAATATGAAATTATTTTAATGTTACATTCCCAAAACTGAGGAAAGTATTGGGGAAATTGATCAGAAACAAGAGAAGAAAAGTAAAAAGGAATGAAGACTCAAATATAAAAAGAGATATGGAAGTGTCATATGAAATCTCATTTTGTCTGATACTGATTCCATTCATTTACAAAGGATTAAATTTAAGGTGTTACTAATAAAATTAGCATTTTTAAAGGCTATCAAAAATGTAGCATTTAAAAATTGTAATGGATTACTAAATTTAAAAAAACTCATTGGGTACACATAAAAAGTACTACATCTTTTTAACAGATTACGAAGTTAAAATAACTCATTGAGTAGACTTTAACAATACTACGTCTTTTGTTTCTCTTCACAGAAATGGCTGCTGTTCATATGTCAACAGAGATACTGAACAGTTTCATCTGTAACTCTGATAACATCTCTTTCTTTGCAACAGTAGCTGCAGCAGGACTCTGTAGTCTAAGGAACAGTATTTCATCAAATACCAGATGATCACATTAAGTGCTAAAGCACAGAAATCTCTACTAGCTATGTTACATATCATAACACATTATTCTCTGATTGAACTTTGAAATAGCTTGAAACTTTTTTTTTTTTTTTTTTTTTTTAAAATAAAAATGTTTCTGTAGAAGTCACTGGAATGGGTGAAACTTGTGAACATAAACTGTGCTTGAAAAGTTGTATATTTTAACTTCAAGTCCAAACTCTGGATTTCTTGAGTTGTGCCAGCCAAATAAACCAAGTAAAGTAACTAGAATTTGGCTATACATTTGGCCTTAGATAAAAATGAAAAGCATATTGCAAAGAACTGTGGTTTTAAGTTCACACAGTTATGCCACATTCTCACCTTTATGAGGCATGGCTTGCAGCCATGCAAAATGAAGAATGTGTGGAGATCAGGGACCCATGGCAAAATACTTCCAAACCATAGATCTGGGACCAGTTGAGCATAAACATTGACATTTTAATCTGAAATATTTTACTGAAGCAGACTTCAAGTACAGTGAATAGCATAATGACTGAAAGGTTTTATGTGATATCACATACTGGTGTTTTCAATAGCAATGAAAAAAATAAAAAAGAAAGGAAAAAAAAAGTGCACTTACCTTCTTCCCTCCTTCCTTTCTTTTTTGTACTTCTTTAGTTCTTTTCTTCTGCTTTCTCTCTCTCTCTTTTTCTTCCCTTTTTACTCAGATCTGTGGGTCACATTGCACCACTGTTTCTGTGACATCTTGGGTCTGTGACTTTACAATGGTGCCCTTGAGTCTACATGGAATCAGCAAAAGAACTGACAGTGCATTATTCAATAATAGTATCCACAGCAGTATCTTGTTTTGCTGTGGGACTGGCTGCACGCAAATCTCTTTTCCCCAACTTCTGTCTGTACTGCTCAAGGATGCACTCATCTCCAGGTCACCTGCCTCTGTGCTAGTAGGTGCAGGACTCTTAGTGCAGGTGTAATATATTAGAAACACCCTTTTTGCAACAATCTGTCTTTCTTTTTTCTCCTCTCACCTGGACCCATAGTCATAGCCTTAACACAATGACTCCTTTTGTGCAGGGTGATGCAAAGGAATTTCAGGGCCTGGAATTACTTCTCAACAAGGCAGGAAAGATTATTTGTTTTAAACACCAGTATTTATTACCCATAGCAGTGAATCATCTTTGTGGTAAGGGCAATGTCATATGGTGCCATGAATTACGTGTCAAAATACATATGTACAGATGCCTTTGGTGAAAGACAAGTTCAGTTATTAGCATTTCACTGGTATGGAACTTTGAAAGATGATATCAGAGAAGGAAAATCTGTATGAACATGAATTCCAACACTGTCATAGCTCAATAAGAAATGAATAGATGAACAGAAGAGCATGGTGTAGATGCTTCAGAATAACTAGGGGCCAGTAAATGAAGGGGGGAAAGAAAAAGGAAAAAAAAAAAAAGTCCTACAGTATTCAGCCAGATGGATGCAATTGTGTTGACTTCAAGAAAGATAGCATCCACTGTCAATATGCCATTGCACCAAACAGAAGAAAAATCCAGTTATCCCCTATCTCTTCCTCTTTCTGAGTGAGTTCCAGAGGGTTGCCTCCTACCTGACAGCCTAGATGTGACATTTAGCCAGACTTTTATTATTTGCTGGCTTGCATTACTTCCAAAGCTTCCAGACATTTCATGGTCTAAACAGGCAGTGCAGCTTTTTAAATCTACTTGGAGGAATGCTGTCATCCTTGGAGATAGTGTTTCACCTTTCCCAGTGTGGAGGAGTGCCCAGCAGGGCAGCTCTCAAGAGTCTCAGAAACTATGTCTTTAACGTAATAAGGGAGAGCTTCTAATGCCAAGAGAATGCTACTGGGCTTCCTAAGGCTGAGCCACTCTCCCACTTGCTCTCCTGTATTTTGGAAACAATGGCAGCAGCTGGTGCCACTTACCACGATTCCAGAGAAGCGTTCCAGGAAGAAGTTTCTATCTATGTTCCAATGCATGATTAAAGACATGCTTTGTGCTAGCAGAGCACATACTGGGTTTTCTCCATTCAGCAACAGCAAAATAATCTCAGCTCCTGAGAGTTTCTTATCCCCTACTTGTTTATAATAGTGTCCCTAACACCATTACCTTGTGTTTATCTGCCTCCTCAACCCAGATATGAAAAGCACAGTGAGTAAAATCACCTCTCTATTGACATCCTCAGGGGATGCAATAACTACCAACACAACTGAATTTTATCAAAAATCTATGCTAGAAATTACTGTATAAATGTTTACTTTTTTTCATACAGTAAATGCACATCAGTCTGTGTCTCTACAGGACATGAAAAAACTATTCCATATTTGGATTTCTACTTAGGTGCCACAAGCACAGCCTTCAATAATGTAGGCTATCAGCCTAAACAGTGGGAATTAACTGTGAATTCAAAGAGTGCAAAAAAAATTAAAAAAAAATTTACTAGTCTTTCTATAATTTAAAAATCATCCAAGGCTATGTTCAAGTTTGTTACATTCCTGTGTCTCATTGCAGTTCTGAATGAATGTTTATGGTTAAGTTATATATCTCTGGATAACAGATTTGGAATGGAAATATTGACCTAATGGTGCAAACCGTGTCTCTGTAATAGAGGAAAAATTCATGTCCCTGTCTTTTTTTTTTTTCCTTTTTTTTTTTTTTTTTAATTTTTGTAAGAGCAATATCCCAATTTATTAAACTTTGAGCAACTCAGTCATTCATATGAAAAGCATTTGCAAAATATTTTGACAGTTTCACAGGGGCCACAATGCTTTTATGAGAAAATTTTGTCTAAGTATGAAGCTCTATCAAATTTCCAAATCATATACAAAGGGCTGACAGAAATGTAAGAAATCCTCTCCTAGTCAACGGTGATTAGAGCACCTATCCCAAATGTTCGGAGTTCGACTTCCACTTGTGTATTAAATGGTACCTCAGTTTGCCTATACCAGTGTGTTTTGCTGAAAAACTCTTTGTTTCAGTCCTGAAATTCCCCTCCAACCCCTGAAGTTGAGATGTTTTTCTAGAGAATGTTTTGAGAAGCAAATTAATTTATGTGGAAAACTTTGTTGTTCAAGGTAAAAACTTAATTATAAGAAATCACAGTATATATGAGCTGTACAAGAAGCTTAGCCTCTTAGACATCTTTCTTTGATCCTGGAGAAGTCTATCTGAAAGATCCCAAAGTAATATACTTACTACCATCCTGGAATCACATTTTAATACATTTCTACCTTTTCATTTCTCAGATTTCCCCCTTTTGTTTTCCAAATATTTTCCTGATTTTATATTAAAAAACATGAAGTCAGACTCCTACAAAACCTTTTAACTCTGGGAACATCAGCCACCATGTCATTTATGGTCCCAGCTCAGCACTCCAGCCCTATACAGCAAAAGACTGAAGTACTTCCCACTCATAAATGCTTTGTCACTTCGCAGGCCTTTGAGTCTGACCTTGCAATCCTTATATACAAAAGTAGTCCTTGTTGTCCTTATACATTAACTTCTTGTATGCTTAAAGGTTGCAAGGTGAATCCCTTTGAATATCATTATATCAAGTGTAATAGCTTTTGTGAAACTCTTGGATTATTTTTTTAAAAACAACATGTATTACTCTGTGGAAAATCCTGGACAAAAAAAAAAAAAAAGCATTAATGTTGCATTTTGAAAGCAGGCAAAGGTCACATGAATGTGGCCCAAGTTTCTTTGATTGAGCAATGTACTTTGGAATAAGTTGCTGTGATTCTTTGGCAGAACACTGTTTATTGCTGAAGTGAATTTTTTCACAGTTAATACAGTCACAGGTATTGAAAATATTTGCTCTGCCAAATACTACAGGAGTGAAAACCCTCAAGCTGGTTGAATAACAGAATTCATACCAGCAAACTACTTGACAGCTGGTAGAGAAACTCCTGAAATACTGTTTGACCAGAAGTGAAACTGTTTTATTGATTAAAAAACAAACTGCCAAATATTATTTGCAAGGAACTATTTGACTAATGCTTAATTTGAGCAAAACTGGATTTTCCTTGATTTTTTTTTTTTTTTAAGATTATAGGATATAGTTTATT
This sequence comes from Ramphastos sulfuratus, assembly GCA_013399055.1. Lineage (NCBI taxonomy): Eukaryota > Metazoa > Chordata > Aves > Piciformes > Ramphastidae > Ramphastos > Ramphastos sulfuratus. The sequence continues at coordinate 98,715 of WBNM01006345.1, forward strand.
CAGATATTTCTCTTCATATGTAGTCTACTTCCTGTTGGCCATCATTTGATTAAGCAGATTCTCCAGTGATGTCAATGGAAAATTCTGCTTAGAAAGCTGTGGTTAATTTTTACTTCTTTACAAGCAGAGAAAGTATATGAGTCACAGTACTGAAACTGCACTTGGACAATACAGACCAAAAATTCTCCATGAGTATGTAATGACTCAGGAACAAATGCTATTTAAAGGAACATCAGCTTAGCATGAACCAACACTGTTAGTGTAACTGAAAACACAATATGACTTTGCCAGAACTGTTTACAAATTATCTTCAACCCCATGTTCTATAAGGTGGAAAGATACTTTTTTGATACTGGAGGCTCTGGACTTTGCCTACTTTCCACAATGTAAATGACTAAAGGCATTCTGGCACTCCTGCAATCTTGTGTAAAAATTCTGCTCAAATTCTGTATTAAATTATGCATAAAAATACACAGATATCTTCATTGTTTCCATCAATTTCAGAGATTGAACACAACAATAAATACTCTTCTTCTATTGTGGAGGATGAGTAAGTATCTTAGAGAATCTAAATCCGAACTGATTTAAATTTGGAAGAACTTAGCAACAGCAGCAGCAGTCTTGTAAAGTAAAATATGCCTAGCCAACGGTGAATAGCAACAGTGAATAATGCATCACTCCAACAACCAATCCTGTTTCCAGTGAAATCAGCAACTGGACTCTTCTGCAAAACCTGAACACACTGTTTACATCCCAAAGGGGGAAAAATGAAAGTGTATTTAGTATATAGTAATTTCAGGGATAAATGATCTGTACTTGATATTATTTTTTTATTTTTATTTTTAATTAACCTGTTCCTCTCCACCCCACCTACCCCCACCCAAAAAAACCCAAGCAAACAAAAAACCAACCAAACTAACAAAAAAATCCACAAACAAACAAAACCTGAACAAAACCATACAAACAAAAGAAAACTAAAAAAAAAAAAAAAATCATCAGGAGTTTTCAACCAATTTAATGGCGTACAGCATCTGGAAAGACTCAGCTGATTCCTACAGAGACAGTGACGTTTGTTCACCTTGCTGGGAAACTAAGTCGTTAAAACAGAAGGAACAATCAGGTGTAAGCCCTGCTGATTTCACCCAAGTGAGTAGCCCGGTGATAAGAGGCTCAGGCGAGGATGCCCGGGTTCGTACGAAGTTTTATGTTAAGAGGCTTTATGGAACCGCAGCTGCTTATCCCTCAGATCACCGTCTGAGCGAGCGATAAATATCCAGAGAGGAGCTCTTTCGCGGGTGGATACCTCAGTGCTGCTCGCCCCTTGTGCGGAGAGGCTTTGCTAGCAGACACCCCGTCCTCCCGCACACACACGCCCACACCCTTCGCAAACTTCGAGTTTTGTGGGACTTCAGCAATTTGCCAGGGAAAGTTATGTGTAGAGGCGGGTAGGGAGCCAGGCGGTTTGCTGAGGCCAAGGGGTGGGGGTCCCCCTACGGGGCGCTGCAGTGAGAGTACTGGCGGCAGGCCCCGTGGGCAGTGGCCGCCCGCGGAGGCCCGAGCTCCTCCTGGCTATGCAGCGCTGCGCCGGCCACTGCCTCCGCCGGGGCATCTCAGGCTGCCGACCAGCGAGGACGTTCCCCGGTGCTGGCCCATCCTTCGGAGGGCCGAGAGGGGCGTTTGCCCTTTCGGGCTGCTTAAACTGTGTCACGTTCGTGTCTGCCGCTCCCGTCCCTTCGCGGTACTTGGTGATCGTTCAACCGGCCACGCAGGGTTACAACACCCCAGGTCGGACAGAGTGTATTTAATATGCGAGCATATTTGATGGTCATCGACAGAGCAACAATAGGAATGATCTTGCTTTATGTACCAGCTACAAGGTTTAATATCATTATATTGCATGCAATATTAGTTTTTATTAGTAATCATTAACAAGATGTTTTCTACTTGAATTCTCATTTACTTGTTCAATGCAAAAATTATCTGTGCAAAAGAGAAAAACACATCTTCAAGTGTCAGCTATATTAAATTAAAGAACTGTTTACACTTCCTAAGGAAAGCATATGTATCTAAATAGGCATCTTTTACCGTTTGCATAGTAGATTGGAAATTAGCATTTTTGTTCATTTTCCCATGTATGCACAGCGCCTGGAAGAGTAATACTCCATGCATATCAGATCAGCCAGCCTACAATTTTTGTGCAATATATTATTTGGCAATCTAAAATTTGTAATTTGCATGAAATTGCTTAATTAAAATACAGTCACTCAGGGTATTAATTTCTCTGTCTGGCAGTTCAACGTACTAAAGGCGGGCTACAGAAAATGTGAAATCCTGTCAGATGTAACAGTAAAATATTAACAAAAAAAAAAAAAAATCTACTTCTGGCAACAAAGTGACAGAGTGATAATGCTTTTGCCCTGATTCTGGGTTCAAATACGAGATTGGGTTGACATTGAAAC
>WBNM01006345.1:106173-116173 GCA_013399055.1 Ramphastos sulfuratus
CTAGCAAGCCACTGCTGATTAAAAAAAAAAAAAAAAAAATCTGTAACTCAACTAAATCATTCTGTGGTTTGAATCGAGCATTTTTCATCCCTTTATTCAGCATGTAGCACACAGATTAATGGATATGCTTCGGTAACTTCGACAGTATGTGTTCACTGAACAATTGGACCACCAAACAAGGGCTTCTTCGGTCTATTCTCACATCAATGAGACACTCAAAAGAGTTCCAGATTACTCCTTTCTCCAGCTCCACTCACAAGAGTTCTCTCTGAGTTGTAGACATTTATCTGACATGACTGATAAATTTGGGCAATTATTCTCTTCCTCTCTGGAGATCCACTTTGGCCCTTGCAACTATAGATCAATTGAATAACATTATAAGACACAGTGTGCATGGACAGCTAGAAGACTCAATGTAGTAAAAGAGGTTTAAAAGCTCTTCAGTCAGTTGGAAGTAGAGAGTAGAGTTGGCATTACTTTCAGTTAGGGAGGTGTCTACATTTCTTAGAACAAGGTTAGACTTTGATTTCCATAATTGCATACGTAAAGCCACATTCATGCAACGTGTACGAACAACTGCTACTGTGATTGCCCATATAGGCAGATTACCTACCCACTTCTTTGTTCCTGCAGTTTCTGCATGTATTTAACAGAATATGGTTTTTGAAATTTGGTACATGTTGCAATTATTAAAACAGTAAGTCCTACCACTGAAGAAACAGAAGTGCAACCTTATTAAAAAAAAAAAAAAAAAAAAAAAAAAAAAAAAAAAAAAAAAAAAAAAAAATTGGTTTTTTCCTGATTCTTTTAAGTTGTTAATTGCAGCACAAGAAGGAACCATATATAGAAGTTGACCCCATACTTCAAACGGGTTCCAGGAGAGATAGGAGAGTCTGAAGGGTATATGGAGGAGTCACAACACAGCATGCAGTAAATACCTGTCCATAAAGGCATTCATCGAATTTCCAGAGCACAAAGGCACAAAATCTCCAACCATTTCCATGTTGTCAAGATTCTGCAGGTGTCAGATTGGACTTCTGAGGTGCTGAAAAACTTTGACATTCGATTTCTCCTTCTGATCACTATAAACAGAAAGTGAATCTTAGGAGGTAATGCTGAGATGCACTGTTTCCTTATCACATGTAGCCTACCTTGAAACAGAAAATTCTTTCTTAGTTCAAAGCGGGAAAGTGGCCACTGAGTTTCAACACAGCACAAAGGCAGTTTTTTCTGAACAACATATCATCTGTTATTATTTCATCCTCAGGCAACAAATTTGTGGGTGCACGTGTTTGTGGTGCATACACTTCTCATACATTTCTCTGCAAGGGAAAAATATTTATTTGTATTCATTATATTATACATCTGGTCTACTTAAACCATTTATGTCAAAGTTTAGAGATTTATTATCAATCACTTTCTCCCAAGAGTCTTGGAAAATTTGCTACTGGCATAGACCTGATTGCCCCTCATGTATTGACTGAAAGTAGTCCTTTGCACAGGCACCCTGTTTGATGCAGAAACCCATTTTATTCTTATGAAGCCTGACAAAGTCCTATTGCTCTGAGGTCTTTGTCCATCCAGGGTCTATAGCTTTATACCTGACCAGCTGTCACAGTAAGATGCTTATAGGTCCCTCCCAAGCGTGTCCCTGAAAGTCAGGATATGAGTATATTTGCAGAAATGAATGTAACATTTCAAATAGATCATAGTATATGAGCCTTTATATACAGCTCAAGTAGTTCACTGAGTTGACAGGTTAAATGACAGGGGCTCAGAGGCTGAAAATAGTCTTGTGTTCTTTTATTAAGGCTATCAGGCTAAACAAAGTGAGTCACTTAGTCCTAAGTTTTTGGTTTTTTTTTAATTTGCAAAACAAGTTTTGGCTTAGACATGTGCACATGCACATGCATCCACACTGTTATGTTAGTGTTCTGTTAATACATCTTTCAATTTCAGCATTTTATTATATAGCTAGCTGTAGTTCTCATTTCATCACAAAATTTCCTTTAACATGGATAGGGGCTTTGCACGGAGGCTAAGAACTGGACATTGCTATGCCTTTTAACTTTTAACTCCTGCACCATTCCAGAAAGAAGGACATACATTTCCAAAATATATCTTCTCATAACATAGATGTGTAGAAAATGTGACTATGTAAAAATAATATAATATGCAATACAATGTTAATTATAATAATATGTGAATAAGAAGCGTGTATGCTATTTTGGCTCACTGTAGCTGCTAAGTATTAAGTCTTTCTCCTTATTTACTACAAATCTCTAAAAATTCTTTCACAGTAAGCTCTTAAAACCATGATTACCACAAACACTTAAAAGATGTTTAGAAGACCCTAAGATAGTTCTAGAGGAAACTTTTGAGTAAAAATGTCTCGGATGTGAGACAAATAGGTTTTGTTGCTGTTCTTAATTATTTCAAAGCATAAGGCATGAAAAAAAGGCTTTATTGAAGTGTTCCTGTACTGGAGAACTCTACATCATGTACTCTATTTGTGTATATTCTTTGGACTTTCTAAACTAAGATTGCTTTTCCTATTTCAGAAGACATGTTCATGGGAGGTGGTGATCATTGTGGAGGCTTCCACTGTCCACTAACACTGCCTGGCATGGTGTACTCTTTTCTGTGTCATCTGGTAATGAAAGCTACATCGACTTCGATTGTGTTTGCTTGTGTGTAAATAAAAAAGGTACTGTACTCTATGAAATGCATTTACAGTAAAGTGGAAGATAATAGAGAGTATACCTTGTTTTCCTTCAAGAGAAGAGGAATTAAGGATGAGTTTAATGAAAGAACTTGTAATTGTGTGTGTGTGTGGGGGTTAAATAAAATTACGTGAAGGAACTGGTATTCTCTATTAGAACAAAGGGACATGGTATGTTGTCCGATCACGGTAATTTCTTTTTAAAGACTTTGGGTTAAAAATCTTTTATAACAAATAGTTGCAGAACTGAAGCTAATGTCCTTAACAAAAGAAACTGCAATTTATTTATTCTTTAAACAGGTCCCCATAGTACTTAGGAGCTTTAGCATTTTGATTCTTCAGTTTTTGCAAAGTCCTAAGCTTCCCAGCTGAGAATGGGAAGGGTCTGGAATCCTATTTTTCAGAAGTATCTAGAAACTAAAGGCACAAGGGATGAAAACACAGTCCTTCAGTGTTCTGTACTTAGAATCTTAAACTCCAGAATATCCTGAGTTGAGAGGGAACCTTGAGGTTCCCTCAAACTTCTGTCTCTACATGGGGCAACCTTAAACCACTAAAAAAAAAAACCAAACCAACCATAAATTTGAGTTGTTCAAAGAATCTTGAACACCATCAGGCCATGATCACTCCCTTCAAGAGCTTGTTCCAGTGTTTGACCATCCTCTCAGCTCATAACTTTTTCCTAATATCCAGTTTGAGTTTCCCCTAATGCATCTTTAAGCCATTCCCTCATTGGACACCAGAAAGAAGAGATGAAGTCTCTCTCTGTTTTCCTTTGTGAGGAAGTTGTAGACAGCAACTCCCTGGCTAGCAGATTGAGAGGTGATTCTGCTGCTCTGCTCCGCTCTGGTGGGACCTCGTCTGGAATACTGTGTCAAGAAAGACATGGATCTGTTGGGAGTGGGTCCAGAGGAGGGCCACAAAAATGATCCAAAGGTTGGGACACCTCTCCTACAACAACAGAATGAGAGTTGGGGTTGTTCAGTCTGGAAAAGGAGGCCCTTATTGTGACATTTTAGTATTTAGAAGGGGCCTGCAAGGTCTGTTGTGAGAGGACAAGGAACAATGGTTTTAAACTAGAAGAGGACAGACTTAGACTAGATCTAAGAATTTTTTTACAGCAGGAGTTGTGAAACACTGGAACAGCTTTCCCAGAGAGTAGGTAGAAGCCCCATCCCTGGAAATATTTGGGATCAGGTTGGATCAGCCTCTGAGCAATCTGACCTAGTTAAAGATGTCAATTGTCACTACAGGGATGTTGTACTAGATGAATCTTATAAAGTCCCTTCCAACCTAAAGCATTCTGATTCTATGAGATCACCCTTCAGCCTCCTCTTCTCTAAGCTGAATAACCGAAGTATCCTAAAAAACTCTTTGTAAGTCACATCATCTAGTCCTTTCACCATCTCCATTGCTCTCCTTTGGACCTATGTTTTTGTACCCTTATATTGTGGAGCTCAAAACTGCACACAGTACTTGATATGAGGCTGCACCAATGTTGAGCATAGCAGGATGATTTCTTCTTTTAAAAGGTACCTCATGATATCCAGTTCCTTTTGACCTCCAGGGTACAATTGCTGACTTATTTACCATCAATGGCACAGTTGCCTGTGTCATTTAAAGCACTTTGATACTTTGACTTGTCTGGCTGTAAGGACTGAACTGAGTACATGGAGAAAACATTGAGCCTCAGCCTCAACCTCTTCCTGCTCCTATGATGCAGCCAGGGGATGGTGTGTTTGGCACATGGTCCAGCTCACACAGCCTTCTCTGCTACACTCATCTCCTTATGACTTTTACTGTCCAGTGTGAATCAGGACCACGGGAAAAAGATCAGGCCTGTAGAAATGGGGAACAACTCTGATAGTGAAGATACTGCTGTAAGTATAACTGACATCATATCCTCTGAAAGAGAAGAATGCTTAATCAAGATGTCATGCAACCTTAATCTTACTGCGTTAACCTGCATCTGTGTGTAGCATGCTATCAGCCCTGTTACACTGGACTGAAAGAAAGCTTCATATATGTTTGCATATAATTTTTTGATCAGTTACTTATCAGATATTTTCAGTTTAAAAAAGTTAAAACTGAAGATACAGTAATATATCATGCTGTTTAAACACAAATAGTTTAATCTTTCAGGGAGAGCTCACAGGCTATTAATCACATTCCCCTGTAATAAGAATTTCTTATGTAAGGTGTGTAGAATCATCAGCGTCTGTAAATTGTGTGAAACTGAATGTCACTGTCCTAAATATCCATTTATAAAGTGACTTTGCCTGGACCATTCGTAGAAGGATGTTAATCCACATATGAGAGTCTAACGATACAGTGCTTCTTTGCCTTGCATTCAAAAGGTTCTCTGTGCAGAGGATCTTTATTGAATAATTTCCAAAATGATTAGTTATATGGCAGACCTTTTAGAGTGCAATGAGGAATCATAGTCAAGATTGCTTGTGTGAAAACAAAGAAAAAATTAAATGATTCTCACTGACTGAAATACACTGTTTTGAACATGTATCAGCATTTAGTATACCTGTACTTTTCTACTGTGAGTGCATATAAAAATGCCATAAGCAGCCTCACATGCTTTTTCCTACAAGGTATTAATATATAAAAACACACCCTATTCTTTAATCCCATTCATGTAGTGAAAAATGTTATCCCTGTCTTAAATAATAAAGAATGGAAAATTTAAGTTACTTATTTACAGATGTGATATGGACAAGGGAAACTACTGTATTTGAATATATATACTATAGTTATCTGTCTAAAGTTTCAGACAAAAAACCCCAAACAAACAAACAAAACAAAATAAGCCAAGCCAAAACAAAAAAAAAAAAAACCCTAAAAAAAAACCCTGACAACAAAACACTTCAGAAAATTAATACTCAGTGCTTTGAAAAAAAATACTTGTCTTAACATATTCACTTACCAAATGTATCTGAAGTTGAACACACCAATATAGTTTTATAGCAAAAAAATTACTCTAATATGTAGCAAAGAAAACATATTGAAATAGTTTTCTGCAATGACCAAAAACCCCCCATTTTGAATAGCTATACCATTTCCCAGTTTTCAAACGTTCTGCATTAAATAAAAAAAAAAAAAAACTCATTCAGTAGCTCCTGCATTTGCCTGTTTCTAGTGTTAATTATCTTTTGTTTGCCCTTGATAATCCTGAGGTTGGTATGCAGATAATGAAGGCTGTGGAATCATCTCAAAGTGTAAAAAACAATGGCATTGTCAATTCTGCATCACAACACTTTATAAATTATGAATGTTATCCACATTAAGGAGAATGGTAGACTTTTAAAATTACTTTCATGAATAGATTAAATTACAAGTATTATTACATTTCATTTTATTAAGTGCATCTTAGCAGTTATTAGGGCAAATGAACATGTTCTCTCAATTACATAATAATATTAGAACTAAAAATTATGCATCGACACTCCCAAATGCATAATGCAGCATTGTATTTAATCATCCCAAACAATATTTTCAGTTTATATGAAGACAATTATTACCTATTGAACAATAATATTCTTATTGATTTATTGCAATTCAACTCAAAGAACGATTTCTTTTCTGTAAAAGCTTTGATCCTTTTCTAGATAGTTTAATAATTTCTTGCTCTTAGAATAAAAGTAATAGTCTTTTAATTACTCTTTTATTAATCTAATTACAATAAGACAAAGTTTATTATATATATATATATTTTTATATCCTGGATTAAAAAAAAAAAAAAAAAGTAGCATACATTCAGTGTGTACCAATTAATTTAAAAGAACATATGTTAGCTTTACTGTTAACAAATGGTAAATATTTACATGATACAATTTTTACATTACATTTTAATTATGTCAAACAATTGTACTGATTAGATCGATGGCTTGTCATGCTGCCTTTTCTTCCAAGAAAAAACTTATATGTAAGTAAAGTAAAAGAAGTTTAGGGCATCATCTAAGAAGAATAGGGAAAACAGCTGACACTAGCCCACTGACACAAAAGGCAACATTTGAACTTAAGTGGGACAAGGATTGAGACTTTGCACAGTAGAGGTGTTAAGTCTCAGGCAAGAGCTGTAGAAACCTGCACAGCAATTGTTAACATTGATACTTTCAGATATTTTTGCATTGATTGCAGCCCTGGTAAATGTGTTTCTTTTATTTAGACTGTCTGGATAACTTTGTTGCACATTTTCAAGCATTTCTCATATTTTGTGTTAATTAGATCAGATGAAGTACATACTAATGCACTGTTACTTACTTCTACATAACTAGCAAGTCTTTAAGAATGGTTACTTAAAGTATAACCATTCATTCATTAAAAAAAGCAATTTTTACAGTGTCATCATTTTTTCTTTAGAGGGGAAAGAGACTGTTATCATTTATTGTATTTTTCTATTGTGATTTTGAGTTTAACACTTACTGTCAATATTATTGTCAGATTGTGCCACTTAGTAACATATTGGTAGATAATGGGCTGAGGTTTTCTGGGGGCAGTTATTGACTCATTAATAAGTGACAAAAAAAAAAACCAACAAAAAAGAGACACTTCTGGTGTTATTCATATCAGCTACAAATCACAGTCAATTAATTAGCTTTGAAAGCAAATACAAATCACTCAAAATTTGTTGGTCTAAATATTAAAATGTTAACACGTGCCCTGCTAACTGAAACAATTCTATGATTCTATGATTTTCATAATATGATTTTTAAATATGTGATATGATCTGCTTGATTCAATAAGAAGAGTATACAAATGTGCAATATTACATACTATGAGGATTGTGCCTGAGTATTTAAATGTTTTTTGTGCTGCTTAAAACCAACTTTTTCCTCACGTATTGTGACCTCGTGCTTCTTACAGGCTGGAGTAGAATTTATGAATACTACCCTCAGAAAGCCTGTAGAAACGTCTCTAGCAGTGAACATTTAGAATTGACAAATGTTCTAATTGGTCATTTCATGGGAGTATGTAGTCAGTGTAATTAAACATTGTTTATATTAACAGTGTATTGGGTAACATGAAATGACTAGGTGATCCTTTCTGGCCTAATGCTATTAACTAAAGTAAGTTAGAGTCTTTATCACCATTACATCAGATTAAAAATGACTGGAACTAATATATATGCAGTTGACAAAATAACTAGCCTTCTTAGTTCCAATTAGTCCTCAATTAAATTGTATCAGCAGTGGTGTCAGACATACAGCTACACTAAATTGTCTTTGAATCTGTCTGGTTCCTTTAGTTCTCTCTTTTGCCAGTAAGAAAGTTTCAGACATGAAAGTGTTAACAGCTCATTTGAAATTACTCCTATTTAAGAAGAAAAATCATATTACTTTCTTAATCTTTCTAATTCTATTCTCATAAGATGATCTTGGATTTGTTCCTTCAGCACGGGCTCTTTAGTGCAGTTCTGATTTTCGTATTAATGAATTGGGAAGATGACATCAGACATCTTAGGTAAGTGCTATAAACTCAGTCATATGATTTTTATAGTAAGATATCATGTGTTAAAAAAAAAATCAGTATATTGTCCCTTCTTACATCAATGTTTCTTTGAAAAGTAATAGCTGAATATTATGCAGGCAGCACACAAAAGGCTGTGTAGTAGTTTGTAATTTACCTTTTGATCACCACAAGAAAAATTTCTTCTGGGAAATGAAAGCCAAACATAATTCACTAAAATTACACTGAATGCCCTCTAATCAATACAGATAAATCTAGAGTTTGTTGTTAAATCGATCCTCTCCTTTATAGAGATATACTGTCTCGATTGTTTCAGGGATAATTATTTCACAGGGAATTTTTACGATGATTAGTAGAAACGAGACAACAATAAACTTGACTTGGAGCCATTGAATTACTGTGGTGTAGAGTGCATTTGTCTCTTCTACTTTGAAGCTTAGTGATATCAATACTGATTTATATAATTTCATGCGATGATGTTTTCCTGAGAGAAATGAAGTGAAGCTGATTTCATTTTAGAAGTGAACAGCCTCTGTGTTTGTTTTTCTTTTATAAAATTGTCAGGTCTTGCCAATATAAATACTCACTGAGGCAGACTTTCCCTTCCTGCTTTTATCACATAGGCTGATTCCTTGACATACATCACATTGAAGAAGTCCAGATAAACTTTGGAGAAATAATAAAAAAAAATGTTTAGACTAGAAAGACAAAGGTTGAACTAAAGGATTACTTTAAATGGTGTTACTGAACTATTTCTATACATATGAAAATGCAATTTAAATATCAAAGATTTAAAAAGTCAGAAGGTTTCTGCTTCAGTTTGCATTTGTAAATGAAGATCTTTGTAAGTCTGCACGATTTTAACAGATTGCATACCGTAAGTCAATATGGCACTTAAAAACACAAAGAAAAAGGGAAAGGGAGAGACAGAGAGCCGAGTCTCTATTGGAGAAATAGATGCGATTGCTTGCAGTATTCCATCAAAGCAAAATTGAATTACAACACATTATTCAGAAAAACAGACTATGCTGCATTTTGGTTAGCATAACAAAATACGTATTAGATATTTGAATGAGTAAAGGATAGTAGATATAAAGCTTGAAGTTTTGTATTGTGCATTCTGTCTCTTAAACTTTCCATTAGTAAGGATACGGTGAATTATGCAATTCTTAGAACACCCCGACTAGAGTGTCTTTTAATGCAAGCAGTCTAATTGGCAATAGTTAACAATTCTGTGCAAAATGAAATAATTCTCAAATGAACAACATAATAAAATAGTGTTTGTTTTTCCCCTTAAATTATCATTAAAGCTTAATGTCTAATGCAAGGAATTCCTTTCATTTAACATCAATTTTGGTAGTATGTGTTTTTCAATGAGCATTTGATATTAATTCTAAGACCTTTCCAAGGAACAAGGAAATAAAGTTTTTTGTATTTATAGGAAGAAAGCATGTTCTGTAATTGCTTATTAGCTGACTGTTATGAAGGTGAAAATCTAGTTTAAATGATCATTTCAGAAATGTATAATTTACTGCACTTACTGTTGTTTGCAGCTTTCACTAGAAAATGGTACAAATAGTCTCAGAAAGCTGTTGTAAGAAACAGGAAATAATTATTTATTGAGATATATTGAATGTTACATTCTTAAATAGGAACTTTGTCTGTCTCGTATTAGATATCTGGTGTTTATTTATATCCTTTAATAGTGTTTTCTAACTATAAAGTAATTTATATTTTTGGTAGTTAACACGTAAATTTTGTTTATCTTATTCTGCAGAGTAAGACATTTCTCATTGCAAT
>WBNM01006345.1:118673-127088 GCA_013399055.1 Ramphastos sulfuratus
TTGTGCATCTCTTTGCTACAAACTAGTATTCATAGGATCAATTAAGAAGACACACACATTTCACTTCGAACCTGAACTTCTTTCTTAAAACTTTCTCCTTACAGCACCTTTTTACAGGATTTTACACCAGTCGAGACTACTACCTCATTCTGGTGATGGCCAGCTGGGAGGTCCACAGCACAAGCAGTTCTCTGTGATGTTAATTGACAGAGATCGTTATCAGCCCCACATAGGATCAGACATTAAGAGAATAACACTTTGTGAATTACAGGTTTCTTCACCACTTCACTGAGATGCTGCATGTTTTCTTAATATTCTATGTAATGGATTTATTATTATTATAAACAGCTATTGATATATCGACCTGCAAACCTTGTTATTACAGATAGAAAATGTTGTCATATGGAAAATTTGCTTCCTGAGAATTTTGTTTTCACGACTCACTTTCATTGCAGTTTGCTGTTGACTCAATCTAAATCAGTCTCTGTGGCTACTGACCACGTTATTGAGGCTGTTCTTAGTTCTGAAGGAAAACTTCTGTCTTGATATCATCTATGCAATGATTGTGCAGGTGTTACATGCCTTCAGTCCTTGCTGTTAAATTCATGAAAGTGGTACAAAAACTTATAGTTTCACTCACTAACTTGTCCTACCACACTTTCAATACAGGGCCTTAGTTTTGTTCTACAGAACAGCTGGGAAAAACAAATACCTTGAGGTGAAGCTAACCAAATTGTCTTTCTTGTTTGTGTTCATAGAAATAAAGCTGCTAGTCCAAGTGAGTATTGTGCTACTTGTCCCACATAATCTGAAAGCAAGTATGGAAATCAGCACTCTTCAAAAGTTTGTGGAATAGCTTAGTGCAAGATAGGGGTGAGGGTTACTATTCCAAATCCTGCTGTGCAGTAACATCATAAATGAGCTTACTCTGGAAAAGATCAGGATGAGGATCTGCAGAATTCTCCTTTCTGTGACACAACATCCATAGACCATTTCAACACAGAAAGCTTGAAATTTTGAGAGACAGAAGACGACAGTTCTCAAAATGGCTATTTTATTTGGTAGAGGCCTTTTATCACAGCTTAATGTCACATTTCAAGGTTTAGATGTCACAAAACTACTCTTTTGAATGGCTTGAAGCCAAGAGTCTGAAGTCAGAGGTGATATGTAAGACAACAATCACATTGATTAGTCATCCATTTCAATATACATTCTTTTGTAGATTGATTTAAACTGTCCTCAACTTTCACCACATGCTTACCAATACATAACTAGCTTGAAACAAGTGTGTGTTCAAATAAAATGTGACCATTTTTTATTTAAACACACTGAAACGCTCCATGGTTTGTTTTGTTTTCTTCCTCAATGAAAGCATTTTGGTTCCATGATGCTCTTGTACCAATACATTCTTCCTTAAACCACTAGAGTCAGTGGTAAGGTATGCTGGAGAGTGGGAAGAGGAATATCAGTCCTTGTAAATATAAATTGATTCAAAGTGATGCATCATATATCTATTGAGATGAATACACAAAAATATATATTACATTTACTTGAATTCCTTGACTTATGTGGAGCATTACCTGAATTTAGATTCTAGTAGACATTAATGTCCAATACATAGATGAATGCTATGATGTATGTTTCATTTTTTTATTCAGCTTTTGTATAAGCAGTGAATATCCAAACTGCCACAAATAATCAGCTGTGTCCTAGTCCAAATGGATTATTGTAGATAGTGGTGTTCCTCAGAAATGTCTTCAAAATGTTTCTTCCCAATGGAGTATCAGAGCAGAAATAAACCATAGTTCATTGTTAACTAAAATCAGTATATTTTAGATAACAGCCAAAAAAACTAGTGAAGAATAAACTGGAAATTCATAGTGAAAAGAACTTGCTATTCACCAGAAGTTTATACTTTTCCTGTTTGTTTAGAAGTCTTACAGATAGACATGTGAAATATGAAATTGTCTGTAAAGATATTCACATTGAGGTCAATTCCAAAGCGATTATGATTCACAGTTAGGAATTCAAAATAAATGTGAGGGACAATTTTCCCAGGAAGACAGGCCTACTCTTAGTGTGTTTTGCCAATGTGCTGAGGGAGATCTCTGTTGAATTGACATGGAGACAGGCAGCAGATGCTGAAACTGGAACCCTTGCACCAGTGAATGGACCTGTGAGACTGTGAAGTACCTCCCCATTCCTGAAAAAGAGAGGAACTTTATGCAAATGTCAATAGGTTTGTTTTATTTTCCTTATTTCTCTATTTTGTGCCTTATCAACACAGAAATTGACTAATTAATTCTGAGTGAGGGAAGAGCTACAGAAAATCATAGAGGCATTCTTATTTAACTGAGGAATCTAAGTGCTATTAAATGCTCAAAATAAAGAGATTAGAAACATGATTTAGCACTGTCGGGCATGATGCTTATTCATCAGAAATACCTATTTTTTTAATTATTATTTATTTTTCTTTTTTTTTTTTCGTTGGCATAATTGCCTAAGAGACTGTTTTGATATTGATAGTTCAGGGAGGAGCAAATGCATGCTCTAAGGACTTGGACGAGTTTCTGCTATTTAAATTTCCTGGAGATTTTATTAAATAGCACTGTAGCTCAGGACAAGCTGATCGCATTTCACAGCCTATTTCCCCATACTCCCTAAATGCTGATTTACCAAGAATGAAATGCATGTACACATACTCTGGAGCATGTGTTAAAGCTGTGCTAAACATTTTCCATGTAACTTCCAGCTGGCAACATTTTGCCAGAAAGCCTGGTACTTAGAAATGATAAATAAATAAAACAAACAGAAACTTGTGTTGTAATAAGGAGACAATGGAACAGCTGCAGGGCATGGAGTAAATTCAGCTTGACTTGATGTGGACACAGTGCCTGGTTTTACCCAAGAGATATTAGCAGCATTCGCATTCCTAAAGGGAAGACTGCAGAGAGGGAAGAAGGGATCTCACTGGGAGGTCTCTTAGCACATTTGGAAAAATAAACATCGAAACGATGAAAAATAATATTTAAGAGCATACACTGTCCTCCTGCAGTATGTTGAAAAAGCATGAACTTGTCTTCCGAAGTAAAAATAATGAACAGAGCTTTGTTCTGTTTTGTATGGAGGCACAACAGGAAGAAGGTGGAGAACAGTTGGAGCTTGGGAAGGCAAACTGTGTGAAAACAACAGCCACAAGTGGAGGAACCTGAAACAGTGAAGGTAAATAAAGCAAGAGCAACAACAATGTACTAAATGTGCTTCTAAAGCATGCTACTCATTAGAAGAAATGCCATCAAAACTTCTTTAATTATATCTGACAGGGCAAAAGTAACACGTAGCGCAAATACATCCATCACAAAAATATTTTTAGTTCAATCAAAGTTTGAAAGGAGTTCCTCAACACCAGCAGCAGTAACTACAAGTGTAATACTAAAATTCTTCTTGTCTGCTTTTCCTTACCTTTCATGGATGGGCTGTCTTCTACATATAGTAATGTACATTGTTTATTGAACATGTTGCAGTAATAGTCTACTGAGACTTGTATTATTAGTGCTCCCTTGTTATTGAGAATCAAATATTGCTTGTTTCTCATACAAGGTAGTTATTTATATTAAGAATGAGCACCCAGATGTATTAAGTACCTGCATTTGGGAACAATGACCTAGAACTACCTAAGTACCAGTGACAGTGATGAAATTGAAAAACAAGGATCAAAAATATACATCAAATGGGTGAATCAGATTCTTGTATGTTAATTTCATGTTATTCTGCTGCTAGACAGAACTTTCTGAGTTGGAAAATGTAGTAGTTTAAGAGAAAGTAAAATGGGGTCACATTGATCTGTACACTTATGTTTTCAGTCAAATACGCGAAGCAAGAATTTCTGACATAGCTGTCACTGACTTTACCTTGACTGGGTTGTCATGATCAAATGACTTCATGTGCCTGGTATGTGCTCCTCTGCTTCTTACCTCCTTGATATCCCAGTTTATACATGTGCACATGCTGACTTCCTCCAGGACACCACAGCCCATTCTGATAATTGCACTGCTAAAGCTGCCTGCTGTGTTAAAGGTCAGCAGAAGGGCCTTAGCGGTGAAGTGGCACTTGCCTATCAAAATGCAAAATACTGGAGTGAAAGAAGTAAAACTCAACTATTATGTGTTACAAAACTTGAGACATTCAAAGTCAAGTATATCATTCTCATGTTCCAATACCCAGAGAAGAATGTCACAGCATGACTCCATCCCCATGACAGAAACTGAAAGAAGGATGAAAAATAATGCAAAGTTATCTCCTTTTTGTCAAAATCTATTGTTATCTTGTGTTCTTCCTCTGTTATTGCGCTGAAATAATGACATTTTAATCCCAGGGTGCAACTGATAGAAGCCCTGACCTAATAATTGTGAAACCTCCCGATCCGGTATTTTAGAACTCAGAGTACTTGTCACTTATGAATATTCATACAGACCACTAAAAGAATTACATTGTCTGCAGTTACAGGCAGGAACAGAACATGGTAAATTCTAAAGAGACGGAAGTATTTTATGGAACACTTGTGAAATATAAAAGACATCCACAACAAAATTCTTGTGAGGCAATGGTTGAGGGTGCAAACACAGAACAGTCGTGATGCTGTCATGAAACACATCTTTTAGCAATAAACAAAATCCAGGAATTTATTTGAAGTCTTAGAGAAGTAGGAATTCTTCAAGGTAACCTGATAATGAGTATGTTTCTTTTACATGCAGGAGGATCCATGTTGGTCAGGTAAGACATTGAATGGAAAATGCTTATGCAAACTGCAGAAGAAACTAGAAAACCAAGTTAAACACAGATTTTATGGAAGATAAAGTTTTTATCTGAAGAAGGAATTTACTTCCTGAAAGCCTGCACTAAGCTTTACACTTAAGGATAGTTGAAAAATATGAAATATTTTACACTTGTATGTGTCCTTTTCTTTACGATTAAGTAGACTGTATAATTCCTTGATGGTAAAACAATAAATCAGCAAGATTAGTTTCTAGTGCTTTCTGACAAGTCAGCACTTACATATAAAAAGGCCTAATCTCATTCTAGCAAGAAAATGACTTATTCCAATGGTGGATGTACTAACCCAAACAGACAGTATGTCGGTTTGGAGGACTGACTTTCACCTGAAATGAGAGACTTCTTGTGTTCACAATATGCCCTGAAGAAATTAAAGTGGTCTGTTATGATTTGGTTTAGTAACAAATATATTAAAAATAGAGCTCTAAAACCAGAGGTTGATGGTAGCTTACCTGCTACCATGCTGCTGCTGAAAGGAAGGGAGTACTTTCTCTCCTTTTCCCTCATTTTTCTTCATAGTTTTCCTTTTTTCCCCTTCTCCAGGCAAGATACTTGTCTGTTCTTTGTGGCATCTCTGATACTGCTCTGAGCTTTTCAAAAACCACTCAGGTGATCTAATGGCTTTGCTTCTACCATTTTAAGGAATTTAACTTGCCTATGATAAAGTCTGGCAGGCTCTAGAACAATCAGGATTTTCTAAGACCAGAACTCTGTGCAGTTGTTGGTAGGAGGCAGGAGTTTTGTTTTCTGGTAATGCACAGACGTCAACTCATCTCTCTGCATCTCACAGAACTGTATCCCAGGTCTGGAGCTCTTTTCAAAATGTATGTTTGAGGTTTGGTTTTTTCGCAGGCATGAAGATTTGAATTTCAGATGTTTAGTTGTGTATGATAGAAGAAGACAGACCAAATTGTCAGAACAATGTTTTTTTTTTCTAAAAATCTTTATGAACACCGACTTCTGAAGTGAAAGGCTGATGAAAATTATTTAATGGCCTCAAATCAAATGTATCATTTATAGCTCTCCTCCCATCAAATGCGGGGTGGGAGCAGGAAAGTTAAATGTGGTTCCGAATTTTCCTTTTGCCTCAGACATTTTCACACATATAACAGGCAAAAGAAACTATAGATTATCAGTGCATCAGCTCTGACCTCTGCCTAGGGGACCCTGGGACCAATAACATGCCCTTCCTGCACATACCCTTTCTCAGTTTATGAAGCAAAAGTGCTCACAGCCTCCTTGATTAACAGTGTTCTACTTTATATGCATAATATTCTTGTTCTTTCATTGACTAAATGAAAACAAACTCCTGGCTGCTACCGCTGTGTGATTTGTCCTTCCTCCAGGCCAGCTGAGCTCAATCCATGCAACCCCTCTGAGGGACAGCTCGACCGTCAGTAGGTGCAGATACCTGCCTACTTAGCTGAGTCGACAAGCTGAACTGCTGAGTTTTCTAGACTTCTGCAGATAGAGGAGGCAGCTCGTCTTCCTCCTAGGTTAATGTCCTCATCTTTAGAACAAAATTTTAAAATATTATGTAGAGATAAAAAATATCTGCAAAAGAAGAAATGTTGCAAGCTTGATGCTTGGCCAAGACAGTCAAGGTGTCTTGGAAGAAACTCTTCTTGGGAGTTTCATGGTTGATATGAAGTGTAAGAGGAAGTATTTCTGGCTCTCTCACTGAAAGTAGCAATTTCCATTTCTGAAATTACATATGTAGACCTTTACCTTTGATTTCAGTCCCTGCTACTTATTATGCTTGACAGTTTATTTTATTGCAGTATGTTTTCCATCTTCTGCCTAGGTATAATTTCCACAGATTAGCTTCAATTTAAGGTATTTTCTTTCCATCCTTCACCTGAAATTCTCCAGTTACCAATGGAACACCTCTGATTATTTGCCCTTATCTTTCTTTAAAGTATCCATGCTGAGGCTGATTTTATAGAGGCATAAAATTGTAAAATATTTTGGGTTGGAAGTGACCTCTAAAGGTCATCTAGTCTAACCCTGGGCATCCCCAGAAGATCAGGTTTCCCAGAATCCTGTCGAGCTGCACCTTGAATATTTCCAGGGATGAAGCCTCAAGCACCTCCCTGGGCTATCCATTTCAGTGTTCCGCCACCCTCTTGAGGTACTGGAAGGTCGCTGTTAGGTCTCCCTGGATCCTTCTTCTCCAGGATAAACAATCCAAACTCCCTCAGCTTGTCTTCATAGCAGAGGTGTTCCAAAACGGATCATTTTCATGGCCCTCCTCTGGATCTTCTACACCAGGTCCATGTCTTTCCTGTATTGAGGGCTCCAGAGCTGGATGCAGTACACCAGGTGAGGTATTACCAGAGCAGAGCAAAGTGGCAGAATCAACTCTCTGAATCTGGTGGCCACACGTTTTTCAATGCAGCCCAAGGTGTGATTTGCCTTCTGGGCTGCATGTGCACACTGACTACTCATGTCAGGCTTCTCATCCATCAGCATTCCCAAGTCCTTTTCTGCAGGAATGCTTTCTATTAACTCATCCCCCAGCCTGTATTGGTAGTGAAATTGTTCTGACCCAGATGCAGGACTTTGCCCTTGCTTTTGTTGAACCTCATAAGGTTCACCTAGGCCCACTTCTCCAGCTTGTCCATGTCCCTCTGGATGGCATCCTGTCCCTCTGGCATATCGACAGCACCACTCAGCTTGATGTCATCTGCCTTCTATGTTGGTTACTTGTAGATCATGTCCCCAGGATTTTATTTTCTCTGTGGCAACACACTGGTAGTGTTCAAAGAGAGCAAAATTTCCAATATTTCCTCTAGTCCATGTTAGACAAGTGGGTCTTTATGCATGAAGTGCTGAGAGTCATATCCTGTCTTGAGTTAAACCCAAGAAAACTCATTAAAATCTGTAGAAATGCACAAGAAGAAGTGACTAAGTAGCATTTATCTCAGAAATGCTGGGCTTTCATCTGCCTCAGTAATCTATTGATAGAGACATTCTTAATTCCAAAGCATGCAAAACTTCCTATAGCGTGTTGTGATTGTATGGCACTGTCAGCAAAGGTAGGTCATGTGTTTAAAAATGACATTTGCTTTATCATTCTGCCTAAACTGTGGATCATGTTTTAATAAACGGTATTTTAAAAAAGAAATATATTATTTGATAAAATTATTACTCAAACTGAATTCCATCAAATTGTCACAGTTGTTATGTGCTTAAAAAGCTTCTGCTCCTATATTATTAAGTGGTAAAAGATTATAATTTGATAAAAAGGGATACTAAAATGACTGATTTTTAAAAGTATGTTTCAATAAAATTCAGCATAAAAATTCAAAGCAAAATGTTAAAAGAAAGATTTTCTTTATTATTTTAAATCTACACATTTAAAAATATTTCAGTGAACAAATAGATGTTGTAATAGGAGGGATATCTCATGGACAGCTTACTTCACAGTTGCCAGCACTCTTGCATTCACTTATATAATGATTCATCCATCTGTATTTATACACTTTATATTTCTTTACTGTAACTGACTGTGATGGTTTGGGAGTTTATCCACCCCCCCCCCCTCCCCCCACCAATTAAATGAATTCACCCAGACTAGAC
>WBNM01006348.1:0-12469 GCA_013399055.1 Ramphastos sulfuratus
AACCTGGTTGGTTCTTTGATTCTCTGATTCTTGTGTGTGTTTAAATTGAAATAAAGAAATACAGCACGCCCATGGTTAGTGCTTGTAAATATGAGTACTGGTAAATTTACTGCAACTCTTAAACTGTTCCATAAGCTTCTGAGTCCATGCCCCAGTGCTCCTCTGCTGATGTACATGCAGCTTTCTTGCATAATCTCACATTATTGGTGAGTTGAAGGATCAGAAATGAAAGAAACACGAAGTGATAGAGACTGCACTTTAGCTGCTGGATAAAACAGGAAATCAGAATTTATCAGTTGGTTGGTTTTCTGCTAGCTTGCTCACAGAGGAGTTTATATGCAGTAGCAAATGTTAAAATCATGTGAAATAAAGCCCATTTCACAGAATCATAGAATGTCAAGAGCTGAAGGACCTCAAAAGATTATCTAGTCCAACCCCCCTGCAGAGCAGGATCACCTATACCACATCACAGAGGATCTCATTTATCTTGGTGGGTTTTTTGTTCTACTTCTCTTTGGATTGCTACATTTTTGATTAAAAAAAAAAAAAATCTTCATCCTAAGGTTTTAGAAAAAGCTGTTTAAGTAAGTCTACCTTTCTGTAACCATCTGCAGTATTCATGGGCACCAAATGCCAGCCACACTGTCCCAAACAACTGGCCTTACACTGCCTAAGAAATAAGCATAAGCAGGGAAATGAATCACAGAATAACAGAACTTTAGAGGTTGGAAGGGACCTCCAGAGATCATCAAGTCTTAGATCACCTTAGACCTCTCTACAATTACCTGAAGGGAAGTTGCAGCCAGGTGGGGTTGGTCTCTTCTGCCAGGCACCCAGAGCCAGAACAAGAAGACACAGCCTCAAGCTGTGCCAGGGCAGGTTTAGGCTGGATGTTAGGAAGAGGTTCTTCACAGCAAGAGTGATTGGCATTGGAATGGGCTGCCCAGGGAGGTGGTAGAGTCACCATCCCTGAAGGTGTTTAAAAGGAGGCTGGGTGAGGCACTTGGTGCCATGGTTTAGTTAATGAGAAGGTGTTAGGTGCTAGGTTGGACTTGATGCTCTGGAAGGTCTTTTCCAACCTGGTGAATTCTGTGATTCTGTGAGTCCAACCTCCCTACCAACCTCAAGGTACTTGGGTTAAATATTTTGCAGAAATACACAACCTCAGAGGTTGGAAGGGACCTCCAGAGATCATCCAGTCCTACCTCCCTGCCAGAGCAGGATCCGCTAGGGTAGTTTGCATAGGAATGCATCCAGGTGGGTTTTGAAAGTCTACAGAAAAGGAAACTCCACAGCCTCTCTGGGCAGCCTGTTCCAGGGCTCCATCACCCTCACTGTAAAGAAGTTCCTCCTCCCTGCCCAGTGGGATAAGCCCTAGGTACCAGCACTGATCACTTTTCTGAGTTGGTAAAATGCTGTTTGGCACATAGATGCTGATTGCACATTCCAATGCCAATCACTCTTTTTGTGAAGAACTTCTTCCTAACATCCAGCCTAAACTTGCCCTGGCACAGCTTGAGGCTGTGTCATAGAACCATAGAATGGTAAGGTTTGAAGGAGACCTCAAGGATCATCTAGTTCCAACCCCCTGCCATAGGCAGGGACACCTCCCACTAGTACAGGTCACTCAAGGCCTCGTCCAACCTGGCCTTGAACACCTCCAGGGATGGAGCAGCCACAGCNAAGGTAATACAGAAACACAACACCCCTCCCAGAAATCAGAGACCCCAGGAGGGGCTCCCAACCACCCTTCCACCTTCTCCCCACCCCTATGCCTTACCCCAAGGTTTGCCTTATGCGCAAGGAGAATTTTGAGGATTGGCCAGGGGGGAATTAGAAGAAAAGTGGTTAGTGAGGTTACTCAGCAGAGAGGAGAAGCCAGAAGCTGGACCGCCCAAGACGCCATGCCCCAGAGACTGACTGCCAGCCCGAGACACTGCGTTATCTATGTTTTGAGTTCTTACTCTTAAACATCTCAGCGAGCCTATGAGTGAAGTAGACATCACCATTATTTCCTTTTCACAGCATATAGTATAATTTTCTCCATTAAAATATTCCAATTAGCTCAAACCAGCACAGATGCCATTTAAAAGATGGTGCCTTGCCCATGTTGTAGCTTTCTCTCCTTCCTCGCCGGGTCACCCTTGTCTGGTTGAAGAGCCACGGCGTGCGCGCTGTGTGAATTCACACTTCCCTGGCAAAGGCACCTCATACAAAAAGCTCACTCCATAAATAACTCGGCCTGTGCGTTTATTCTGCTCTGAAATGCTGTAAAAAATAAAAGGCTACCTATCAAAGTTGTTTGTCTAATAATGGAGGAAGGGGACGATATTGTAAACACTGTCCAAATGAATTGTAGTAACCAGAATAAATGGGCGGTTGCCGTTAGCGAGCGCCGAGACTGAACCGAGGCCTTTCCAAATACATCACATGTGACTTTAATCCGTTCCAGAGCCCAGGTCTCCTCTGGGCTTGGAAATTTGATGCTCTGAGGTGCTAAGCCCCCTCTATTGCTATCCAACTCGATAGGGCAGCAGTCTGCTCAGCACCCTGCCGAGGTGATCAATCTGTTGTGGACCTGCTCCTCCCGGCCTGATCCTGCACAGCGTTTCTGGACATACTTAATTTTAGGCAGGGATATATAGCTCTTTTTTTGCAGGAGGACCACTTTCAGTCAGTTTGAATATAGTGCTTAGAGTACCAGAGCTCAAGCTGCCTTCAGTTTTAATGTCACTGCTTTCCAGTGTGCCTTCCCTCTTACAATCTACTCAGATAAATCAGAGGATCACAGGATGTTAGGGGTTGGAAGAGACCTTCACAGATCGTAGAATCATAGAATGGTAAGGTTGGAAGGGACCTCAAGGATCATCTAGTTCCAACCCCCTGCCATAGGCAGGGACACCTCCCACTAGTACAGGTTACTCAAGGCCTCCTCCAACATCATTGAGTCCAACCCCTCTACAGAGCAGGACCATAGAATCTAGCTTAGGTCCCACAGGAACGCATCCAGACAGGGCTCGAGAGTCTCCAGAGAAGGAGACTCCAGAATCTCTCTGGGCAGCCTGTTCCAGTGCTCCATGATCCTTACAGTAAAGAAGTTCTTCCTCACGTTGAGGTGGAACTTTCTGGGCTGTAGTTTATATCATTGCTCCTTGTCCTATCACACTGTACAACTGAGAAAAGTTTGTCCCCTCCTTCTTGACCCCAAGCCCTCAGATATTTATAAACGTTGATTCGATCCCCTCTAAGTCTTCACCAGACCAAACAGCCCCAAGTCTCTCAGCCTCTCCTCACAGGGCAGTGCTCCAGCCCCTTCATCATCTTCGTAGCCTTCCCTATTTCTCTTTTTATAATTGGTGGTTTGTCTCCTTTTGGGGGACAAACATTCCCAACACTCAACTTATCAGTAATAAGCCGTGCCTAGGGTTTAAAGGAATGTGTTTACAATGTATAAAAGAGACTGCAGAGGATAAAGTTAAATTAGATCCAGTCCAAACTTGATTTTATGAGAAAGTTTAATCCAGCAGGTGCAGGAACAGTAGGGTGGGGAAGGAGTGGAGGAAATAATAAACCAAACCAAAAATGCATTTGCTGCCTGAGAAGGGGATGAATCCTGCTTCAGACAGCCCTGGTGATGCTGCCACTTAAAAGTCAGCAGAGGAGCTCTTTTGAGGTGACATTCAAACCTTCCACAGCAGGCAGGCGGTTTGGACAAAGATCATTTTCTGTCATTGCAGGCCAGCGACCTGGCTGCTCACTGACCTGTCCTCAGCAGCCAGGATAGAGTGGAAACCAAATCCCCTGCGTTTTCAGGGTGGGGGGCAGAAGCAGTGCCTCCAGGCCTCCCCAGCCCAGCCATAATTATACGGCCAGCAGAGGAGTGCCTCAGGTTGCACATTAGTCCCTGGCTGAGATTAGTAATTATAATATCAGTTTTCTCCAAACAGGTCTGACAGAATGGCACTGGTAGCAGAGGTGACTCAAAGTTTAGTAAGTCTTAGGGAAAGTTTGCTGTCTCCTGCTGCTTTCTGTCCCACGAATTCGCCTCTCTAATAACCAGCACCGGCCGCAAACAGTAGGAAGCCTTTTCAATCACTATTAGCGACACTTCATTTCTGTCATATTTGACCCCCGGGCAAGCTGTAGCCCAACGAAAAGCATTCCCCACACAAAGTATCCAGACATCCAGGATTTACTCTGTGACGAATGACATTTTTAAGGGCCCTTAAAAAAACACTGAGACAAATTCACAGCAGGACTCAGGAAAGCCCTATACCAGCCTCCAAAGGAGATAAGGGATAGGCATAGCCCTCACAGGGGAGCACCTCACCTTTGCCTGTTTCTTCTGTGTGACTTCATGTTTGCTGGTACCTCCAGTAGGAAACTGCCATTCCCCTTCAGGGTATTAAAAGCATGAAAAGTTATTTCTGTTATATGGTGAGAAGTTTCCTAACACAATAATGTCTTTCACCTGGATGCTTTTGCTTACAGCTTTTTCTGCCATAGTTCAGCCAACCCTGTTTCAGCTGGGGAGAAAGTGAGGCACACAAAAGTTGTTACAGCCACCAAGCCAAGTTCTAATCTTGCCTTAATTTAGAAAAAAACACAAAATTTCTTGGTTCATCATTAAACAAAGTGATTATTAAAATGTTGTTTGGCCCAGGAAAGAAGTCACAGTGGGTTTTTTTTCATTTTTGCATATTTAGTTTCTTGTAAAGACAGTTGTGCATTTGAGACTAGGCTGCAGACACCATATCCAGGTAGATGTTTGCTGTTGCAAGGGTCTACAATGAATCTGGAAAAGACAATCAGGGGCAGCAGAGAGAAGAATGACTCTCTTGGCAAATAGGAGCAGAATAAAGAGGAGATGCATGGCAATGACATCCTGGCCTGGATCAGGAATAGTGTGGCCAGCAGGAGCAGGGCAGTCCTTCTGNTAAGGTACTTGGGTTAAATGTTTTGCAGAATCACACAACCTTAGAGGTTGGAAAGGACCTCCAGAGATTATCCAGTCCTACCTCCCTGCCAGAGCAGGATCCCCTAGGGTAGTTTGCATAGGAATGCATCCAGGTGGGTTTCGAAGGTCTCCAGAGGAGACTCCAGCTTCCAGCTCCATAGTTCTAAGGCAGATCTAGGTTGCTCAGTGAGATCTGCAGGGTGAAAATAGACTGTGGATTCATAAATGTAATGAATATATTGAAAAGTCAGAAGATGTAGCAAGACAGAAAAGCCAGGGCTTTCGATGCTGCAGCTTCTTACATGCTCTTCCCAGCAGTTCTTCCTTCTTTATTTCATTTCCTTACCCTGTGATTTAGAGGGAGGAAAGAGAAAAAAAGCAAAAACAAAAACAAAACAAAACAAAAAAATCATGGCTGATGGTTTATGGGTCTTCAGAGATGGTGGTCATTGGGGTCACCCTGAGTCCTTTGCACTTGCAGTAGCTGATGGCACATTCTCCCTCCCAGCTGCTGCGACCATGCAGCATGCTGGGTGCAGAGAGCTGCCTAGGTGTGGCAGGCACTGCCTAGGTGTGGCAGGCACTGCCTCGACCGGGAGGGCTGCATTGTTTGCCCTTTCATGATCCTTTTCTGCAACACTCACAGTTGCTATTTGAACACATTTGGGAGGGTGTGTTGCAGACACGTCTAGACCTGTGCCCACAGGCACCTTGCCTCTCTGACCTGGGAGCCTTCCTGGGAGCCAGGTTGAGGGCTGCTCTCCCTAGTCAGCATTGGCATGTCCAACGGATCCCTGCTTCAGTGACTTGTGAGGCCCTTTGCATAGTGTCAGGTTTCTCATGAGCAAGCTGGGGAGTTTATTTGTGACAGGAGGCAGAAGGGAGGGCTGTGAACCTACTGAAGGGGTACCTTGCTTTTAGATGAAGAGCAAACCATTTTCCTCCAACCAGTCCTGTGTGCTTTCCCTGCACAGCACCTTCAGGCTCATACATACTTCTGCATGCAAACTGAGAGACTCTCTGTAGTTTCTAAGCTTCAATATTCTGGCCACTTTGCATCTTTGTTGGCAAACCAATTGCTTGCACATCCAACTTCCTATTGGCCCATCCAGACTCTGCAGGTACAGAAAACAGAATGGATGCACTCATGATTAGCACAGAATGACTAAGATGTGGGTAACCTCTCAGCTGTGTCATGCAATTTGCCAGAGATGGGTTAGGTGAACAAATATCTATGAGGTGGAAGGGTTGGATTTCTCAGTTATTGATGTAACAATAAATAAGTATTAATATAAGTATTAGTAAGTATTAATAAATATTAATAAGTATTAATAAGTATTAAAGGGGAGCACAAAATGACTACCACTTGCAATAGGCACCTGTTGGGGGATAGGAAAAAAAGAAAGTCAAGAATTGCTGTGCTTCTATGTGCAGTTTTGGGCTTGAAACTGAGTGCTCTCTAGAATCTTTGATCTATTTCTTGGCTTTTTGCTGAAGAAGGCTAATCTAGACTCATCATAGTGTGAAGAGTTCCATGTGAGGGTCTTCTAGACCTTGATGTGCTCTTAAGATCCTGAAAATAACCTAAGGAGGGCCAGTTTTGTTATTGTGGTTGTATAGATTGAAGTGAAAGTATTTTGCACCCATCAAAATCTCCTCTAAAAGTACATTTACATTTGGACTGCCCTGTCAAGGAATACAGAGTGAGTGCACATGACACAACACAGCTGAAATCCTAGCAAGTGCTGGTTGGGTCCATGGTTTGTGCTGGTGTGGATCAATCAAGAGAGCTTGGAGTGAAGCAAGCATGTAGGTCTTGCTGTTCAACTTGGGCAGAACTCAGGCATCTGGGACAACCTGTGTAACCTACTACTGTCCCCCACTTTACACCCTGCTCTTCCCACCTCAGAGGCTCTAGGCTGATACATTTATTTAAACACTCAAACACATTTGAAGTTGTGCAATCGGACAAAACTCTTGACTGAGGCAACTCTTGCCCCAGCCACCTAGTACTGTATTTTATAAGACTGATTTTCAGCTGGCTCAGGTTCCTCAGCATACAGCTACATGGTCTCAGTGTGGGGCCAGGGAGGAGACACCCACAAGATGTGAGGGGACATCTGTACATTCAAGTAAAACCACAGGAAGACCCCCACATATCCTCAGCATCATGGGACATCATCCATGGGACAGCAATGTGCCCTGGATGTATCCTGGGTTGCATTAAGAAGAACGTGGTGGCCAGCAGATCAAGGGAGGTTCTCCACCCCTCTGCCTCTGATGAGGCCCCACCTGGAATATTGCATCCCATTCTGGGCTCCCCAGTTCAAGAGGGACAGGGATCTACTTGAGAGACTCCACTGGAGGGCTGCAAGGATGGTGAAGGATGATGCAAAGATTAGGAGGAAGTTCTTTCCAGTGAGGGTGGTGAGACACTGGCACAGGTTGCCCAGGGAGGTTGTGGCTGCTCCCTCCCTGGAGGGGTTCAAGGCCAGGTTGGACGAGGTCTTGAGTGAGCTGTACTAGTGGGAGGTGTCCCTGCCTATGGCAGGGGGTTGGAACTAGATGATCCTTGAGGTCCCTTCCAACCTTACCATTCTATGATTCTATGAAGGGGCTGGAGCACTGCCTTACGAGGAAAGGCTGAGAGACCTGGGGCTGTTTAGTCTGGAGAGGAGAAGACTGAGAGGGGATCTAATAAGTGTATATGAATATCTGAGGGTTGGGGTGTCAAGAAGGAAGGGACAGACTCTTCTCACTTGTGCCCTGTGATAGGACAAGGGGCAATGGGTATGAACTACAGCACAGGAAGTTCTGCCTCAACCTGAAGAATTTCTTTACTGTGAGGGTCGTGGAGCACTGGAACAGGCTCCCCAGGGGGGTTGTAGAGTCCTCTGGAGACTTTCAAGCCCTATCTGGATGTATTCTTGTGCAACCTGAGCTAGATTCTATGGTCCTGCTCTGGCAGGAGGGTTGGACTGGAAGATCTCCAGAGGTCCCTTCCAACCCCTAACATCCTGTGATCCTGCAATCATCAGTATTACAAAGCCCAGGAGATACCTACTCTTTTAGTGCTGAGCAAGCTGAAGCCCACTTCAGGAAAGACAAGTTTTATTTCTGATTTTTTTTTTCCTCCTCCTTAATAATTGATTTTCTTTCATTGTGGACAAGGGCCTGGATTACTGAGCTCCCTCTGAGCCTGAAGGTACAGGATACTTCTGAGGTCTTGAGGCAATGCAATTAGCGAGCTCTAAAGAGAGATGGAGCCCAGTTAACCTGTCAGCTGCTACTGGAAACTTGCAGGTGAGCTGTGCTGATCCTGCAGCATGCATGCAGGAAAGCCACTAAAGGAAGTGCAGTCTGACTGCTGAGGAGGAGAGTTATGTCTTGTGCTTAACACATCCAACAGGGATTCAGGAGACAGAAGCCAAATTCCCGCTTTCCCAA
Organism: Ramphastos sulfuratus; assembly: GCA_013399055.1. Classification (NCBI taxonomy): domain Eukaryota; kingdom Metazoa; phylum Chordata; class Aves; order Piciformes; family Ramphastidae; genus Ramphastos; species Ramphastos sulfuratus. Next base: position 8,405 of record WBNM01006348.1, read on the forward strand.
ACGCCCTGCGTCAGCCTTCTGCCTGCCATTAGGGTTGCCACTTACTATCTGGGTTAAGCTTCTGTGTGCATGTGCTGTTTTTTTCTTAGAAAAGGCAATGCACCTGACCCAGCTGAGCCCTGCTCCCACTAGCTGACAGCAGTATAAAGTATCCCAGTGAAAGCAGATATTTACCCTTGACTAATGACTTTGTTGCTTGGGCTAACCCACAATGGGAGAAGGTTTTGTGGGCTTTTTGACTTGCTGCTATGTTAATGTTTATTCCCATGGTTTGGGTTTGGTGTTTTGGGTTTTTTTTTATGCGTGTGTGTGTCATTCTGTTTGTGTGAAAATCCACATCTTTACATTTCCAGTGGTAGTGCAGACTGAGTTACTATAAAGCTCTGTGGAGAAACAACAGGACAGGCTGGTGTTAAAAGGGAGAGAAGCAGAGGTGACTCAAAGTTTAGTGAGCTTTAGAGAAAGTTTACTGTCTCCTGTCACTCCCTGCTCCACAAAGTTGGCCCATCTAAAACCAACACTGGCCAGCAGCATTGGGAATCCTTTTCAATCACCATTAGCAACACTTTTATTTCCACCATACTTGACCACAGCAGGCTGCATCCCAGTGAAGAGCATTCCTTTCAGAAAGCCAGCAGACATTCAAGTGCAGCGGATTTACTGTGTGAAAATGGCATTTTTAGGGGCTTCTCAAAATGTTTAAATGAATGCTCTTTTTTTTTTCTTTTCTTTTTTCCTTTTTCTTTCTTTCTTTTTTTTTTTTTTAATTCTTTCTCACAGCTTGATTCTCAGCTTAGAAAAACCTTCTTGCTAAACAGTTTTAGAGTTTCCTACAGGAGCTTAGAAGTAGGTTAGCACTCGCAATATAAATGTTCTATTGCTGCTGTGAAATTACACATTTCTTAAGGCCTCTGTATTGGCAAAACAAATGTTTGTAGCTATTTTGTTCAGGGTGAATGAATTGGGGTTACTGTTGCATATTTTTTGAATCGACAAAAAGGATTCTGCACAGGCTTTTTGTGTTGCTGAAACGCTGCAGTAACATTTGTGAGGTTTTCTTGTTCTGGCTAGCAGGAGAGCCTTCCATAATAAAGCCCTATGAAGGTTGAAAAGAGCTTAAAAGAAGAATCTCCCACACATACACGCACAAGTTTGGCCCTATTCCTAAAACTTTCTCTATCTTGTTAATCAGGAGACTGGGTTCAGGTCAGAGAGAGGGATGTAAACCTAAAGCTTGTTTGTTGGAGAGAGCAAATAGGAAGAGAGTCAGTCTCCATTACAAATCATAGCTAAAGCAGAGTTACAAGGAGCTAGAGAAATTCGATTTGCAGTGTGATGGAGTGGTGAGGACTTCCCTTCACTACCCAGACCAGATTAAAGTGGCTCTGGGTTTGGTTCCTTCCCTGTACAGAAATGCCTGGGCCGATGCCAGTTGTGACTGGAATCAAAGGGAATCTCTCTTCTGCAGTGAATTATGTGACAGGCAATTATGTGCAAATAATGATAAAAGTATGGGCTTTGTCAAGCTCCCCTAAAGTCCTTGTTTATATTCACAAACTTTTACTCTCCTTCCCAGAGGCTGGAGGTTTCAGGAGCAGATTGTGGACTTTGTGCCACTCATAATTTTTATTGTTTTTTTTATTTTGTGTGTGTGTGTGACCCTGGTTTTGGGGGTATTGCTGAACCAATGGCTGCTCCCATGGCGGGACAGCACATGTTCCCAAGCACAAATCCAGGCTGGGTGGGGAATGGCTGAGAGCAGCTCTGAGGAAAAGGACCTTGGGGTCTGGGTTGGTGAAAAGCTCAACATGAGCCTGCAGTGTGTGCANGTGCCGATTCCACGTGCCTCCCTCTACACAACCTGCAATTGTGTCTCAGGCTAATCCCACGGCACTAAATTAATAACCCAGTCAACAAAGACAGACTTGAGCAGTTACCAGAGAGAAATGAGCATATTTAGGGTGTTTTGCAGCCCACCTATAAGATGAATCATCTCCTAAAGTAGTTGTAGTCTGTTGTTAATTATGGAGCCTGGGTGAGTCATCCCCTAACCAAAATGCCACTGGTGAGATTGGGTGAATCCAGGCCTGCAGTCCTCTTGCCTGAAGCCCTCCTGGGCATGCAAAGCAGTGGGTACAAATTTGGTTTGGGTTAGTGGGAATACGTAGTGCAGTTCAAAAACCATGTGTAGTGGAACAGTTGGACATACTTCTGCTATTCTCAGGGAAGAAAGGTGGCAATGCTTTGGGGGCTGAGCACATCATTTGAATACTGAGCCTTCTAATTGATCCCAGTCCTGACAAAGGCAGACTTGACATTACATACGATGTGATCAGCAACACAGCAGGGGCAGTAGGCAGAGGGGATTGAGTTGTGTGCTCTTGAAAGGCCTGACAGAAATCAAAATGTTGCCTCCAGGAAATTATGCTCCCACACACACGTAGCCTGGTCTTTCTTACACCAAGAATATAGGGAATACAGAATCACAGAATCACAGAACCTTAGAGGTAGCATGGGACCTCCATTGATCATTGAGTCCAACCCCCCCTGCCAAGGCAGGATCCCCTGGGGTAGTTCGCACAGGAGTGCATCCAGCCAGGTTTTAAAAGTCTCCAGAGAAGGAGACATTTAATGAACTGGATCTTAAGTGAGCAGAGTTTGTTTCTCACTGTAGCTATATAGTCTCCTTTAAATGCAATACAGGATTTGAGGCATAGGAGGTTCCATGTAAACCTGAGGAAGAATTTTTTTCACTGTGAGGGTGACAGAGCACTGGAAGTGGCTGCCCACTGGAGTCTCCCCCTCTGGAGATATTCAAGAACCCTCTGGATGCATTCCAGCATGATCTGCTCTAGGTGATCCTACTCTGGCAGCAGGGCTGGACCAAATGATCTTTTGAGGTCACTTCCAGCCCCTGACATTCTATGATTCTATGATTTCCAATGGGCAAGCAAAGTGGTTTTGTTCTGATTTGGTTTGTTTTGTTGACATTTAGCCAAGAGTGTGAATTTTGAGTTTCCTGCAGTTCAGTTGTACTTGTCTTCCTTTGAGGAGTACAGAACAAAGGTGTTCATGTCCAAGGTGGCAGTGTGGAATATGGAGTTCAGGAGTGCAGGTTCTGCTGGGTTTGATCTTGATCAAGGTCAATCTTTACCTGACTGTCAGATATTTCCTTTCCAGAGACCACTTCCCTACAAACAGCACTCATGCACTTGTGCACTCTTAAATTATAGGGACAAAAGGTGTTTGGACTACAATACTGCATTAAATGACTGACTGATAGAATCAGAATCATAGAATTTACCAGGTTGGAAAAGACCTCTAAGATCATTGCATCAGGAATAGTGTGGCCAGCAGGAGCAGGGAGGTCATTCTCCCCCTGTACTCTGCACTGGTTAGGCCACACCTTGAGTACTGTGTCCAGTTCTGGGCCCCTCAATTTAAGAGGGACATTGAGGTGCTTGAACGTGTCCAGAGAAGGGCAACGAGGCTGGTGAGAGGCCTCGAGCACAAGCCCTATGAGGAGAGGCTGAGGGAGCTGGGATTGTTTAGCCTGGTGAAGAGGAGGCTCAGGGGAGACCTTCTTGCTGTCTACAACTACCTGAAGGNACCTGGCTACAACCTCCTTTCAGGTAGCTGTAGAGAGCAATGAGGTCTGCCCTGAGCCTCCTTTCCTGCAGGCTGCACACCCCCACCTCCCTCAGTCTTCCCTTGTAGGGCTCATTCAAGCATTGGTTAGACCCTTCATTATAGATTGCCCAGTTCAGGCTTAAGGTAAAATGTGCTTCTGCCAAGTAAAACCATTGTTGTTTTTATGGTATTTTCCAACCTGTTGTTAGGATACAGGTGGGAAAGTGAGTATGGCTCTTAGGTGAGCAAATAGAACTGGTAGCCACTGGATGCTGAGGTGATTTAAAAGTGCAGCCAATGCAACACTCACAGTGATCAAACTGGAGCTATTGCTGCTGTGGCAGCTGCTAAAGACACATAGTTGAAGATTTTCCTTGAGGGAAAATGAGGAAATTTTCTAGTCCCATGGCATAAAACAAAGAATTAGATCTAATT
>WBNM01006349.1:963-20203 GCA_013399055.1 Ramphastos sulfuratus
TTATTATTATTAAATGGTGGTCGGGGTGGTACGAGTTCCGATTATTTAATATTAATAAACTATATATTAATATTTTTACAATATTGTCTCACAGTAGCTAGTTACCCCTTACGCAGCAGATGCCTAGCTTGCATCCAGCTAGCTTGCTGCAGTACATTCACTCTGTCTGGTGCTTTCCACTACAGGCATGGGGACAGCCAGTTTGTTTCCTCATTGCTGCAACCTTTTATGTGTTTGAAGTTCAATTCCCCACAAATGCATTCTTGATCAGTGTTGTGGAGATATCATTCTCCAAAACTTTGGTGCTCTGAGGCTTTCAGAAAGGCAGTGGAAAGCAACAGCTGTCTTAACAGTTCTGCCATTGCTAATAAACCTCTCACTCTCTGCCCCATGCAGTCTGATGGCATGTACCACAAAATGTCAGAGGTGGCATAGAGCCTTTTCCTTGGATGGATGAGAATGACTGGTGACAAATTTGTCTAGGCTGGTGTATTGAAGCTAAGTGAGGCTCTGGTTAGTGCTGCTGCACAACCAGCACCACAATTTTCCTCTTACCCAGTGTCTGAACACAGCCACTAATCGTGTTGGCTAGTTCTGGACTAATTATCACTCCCCATTGGAATTTATTGATCCTATTGAGGGTTAGCTATCAGCATTTTGAGATGTAACAATGTGATCCACATCCTGGACAAATCAGCATTGTTACAAACCCTGTACTGTGAGCAGAGTCAGACCACCTTGTGTACACTTAAAAGCACCGCACTGAAGTCTGAACATCATCACTACACAAAATTACCTTATAACAGTAAATTCTTATTTGAAGTCTTATTATTTTTAAATGCCTTTTTCCCCCCTTTTTTTTCTTTTTTTTCTTTTTTTTTTTGAGTTGAAATTGCTTACAGTAATAGTAAGAGTTAATGGCTTCTGCCCCATTGGTGAGACCAGGAGCTGAACCTACACAGATGGTGGGATCACCTACCTGCTGACAGATTCCTTAACAATAATTGTGCTACATGTGGGGAAGATCCTGGCATAATAGGTGTGTTTGGCTGTATCTATTACCTAATTCTTGAAGAGTAACTTCATACTTCTGCTGGAGCTTGTTGCCTTGGTTATGTATCAATTTTCCCAAGAAAGGGCATCTTGAGCTCTTAGAGGCTCTGATAAGCATCCTAGAGTCCGAAATCCAGACACCATGAGAGATGACAAATATATACAAATTCAGCAGTTTGAGGACTTTTGCTGGAATGATTTTCTAAGGCTTACCTGAACCTGCTTTGGAATAACAGAACCGGGATGTTTTGGAGTGCCCTCATCATCCCCAGTAGAACAGCAGAAGAATCTGTGTGCCATTCCTAACACAGCACTTGCACTTGCTCATTTTTTCTGACTTGGATTTACGGTTGATATTCTTACTTGGATATACTGTTGATTTTCTTTCATTGTGCCTCTTTTAATTTTCTCTTAAAGCCCTCTCAATATCAATAAAAGTGACTCCTGGGAGCTCCACCTGGGGATGTCCAACACAAAAACAGAGAGTTTGTGGGTAAAGGTTAAAGGGGAGTCATGGGAAGGTGATTTAATAGTAGGAGTCTGCTACAGACCTCCTGATCAGGAAGGNTTATTTTAGTATCTAATGCTTAGCCCATAGATGTTTCTTTGCAAGATACACAGTTTCCAGTTCACTGTAACACAGTAGTGGTTGAGACCAGTGTAGCATAGAAAATCTTTGCAGGGTGAACATGCAAGTCTCTCATGATCTGCAACAGAACTGTTCCTGAGGCCATGCTAAAAATACATAAGCAAGTGCCATGGTGGATATATACATTACATATTGAAGTCCTGTGGTCACAACTTACCCACTTTTGAACTGATTTATATAGGTTCCTTCTTACCTTAGGAGCACTGAACAGGGCGTCCTTTCCCCAGAAGTTTTTGCTCTGCTGCTGTGAGCAGGGCTGTGGGGGTACATGGGGTACACTTTCTACTCCATTTGTGAAACCACAAGGAAGATATTAGAAAATGTCAGTTTATCTCTTCTTATGCTACTCCATGAAGCTCTACATAGACTTACAGCATACCATACAGAAGAAATAATAAGGAATCTGCTTACTCAGTGGGACCTTTGGTTTTTTTCCCCCTGCTGCTTCCTATCACTGGGTAATGTCTCTGCGGATGAGAGTTGGAGGAAACAAGCAATTCATGCTTTGTTCCAAGAATTTGTGACCAAGCAAGAAAATACAGAGAAACATGATTATTTCCAGAGTTGCTACCTATGTGCCTGGTATCAGTCAGTGAGAGCTCATGCTGATTCACTACCAGTGGAGGCAATGGAAAGCAGATCAGAGTAATGAAAAAGAGACAAGAATGGAAAAATAGGAATCAAAAGAAAAATTCCTGGAGAGCACCTTATTCCTTCTCTCTCTCCACTTTTTTTCCTCCTTCCCCACAATAATATGCACTGATGTTGGAACTGCTGCTCTCTCTAACAGCTCAGTTCAACATTTTGCCTAGTGTTTCTCATTCTATAGAAGAACATAGAAGATTGTGTGTATGATTGCAGAGAAACACAGGAGAAGGTATGCTGATCAGACAGCCTTGTTAGTGGAGACTGAAGCAGCAGGAAGGTAAAGAAACAAAAAACGGTGTGGAAGGAGCTCGGATAAGCCAGAAACAATCCCAGGCCTGAAGTGTAGCAGTGGTACAAACCACTTAATGGAGTCTGAGTTTGAACTTGTGCATCACTACTGATGACCACACAGCTGTAGCCACTACTGTTGCTGTTATTTTTGGACAGTTTTTCAACTGTCATATTTTTTTTTTCAGTTTTTGGTGGACCCAGTCTAGATCCCTACATCAAAACTTCTTCAGTAAAGAATAAGAGATAGCTGATTGTCATAGGTGACTCACATCTGAAGGAAGTGGAAGGCCCCACTTACAGACTGGATGCATGAAGTCTGCTGCCTTCTGGGTTAGTGATGTAAGGAGAAAGCCTCCTTCCATACTACAACCTTCAGAGTACTATGTACTACTGGTCTTTCAGACAGACACTGATGAAGTAATGACAAGAAGTCCACAGACAATGAAGAGAGAGGTCAGGGCCTTAAGATAACTGGTTAAGGGATCAGGAGCACAAGTAGTGTTCTCCTCCATGTCCCCCAGTTGTGGGGTGTGATAAGGGAATAAAAAAGGAAGATACAGCATATCAATGCCTGCCTCCAAGCCCGATGTTTCCATCGGAATGTTGAGTTCTTTAATTACGGGTTGATTTACGGAGACACCAGGTCTGCTAGCAACAGATGGGATACACCTGTCTTCAAGGGGGAAAAGGATCCTAGCCCAGGAGCTAGAAGGCGGCATCACTGATAGAGATTTAAGCCAGATTGCAAGGGGAATGGGTATAAAACTGGGCTTGCTAGAAATACGCCTGAGGGCAGCGCNAGAAGAACATAGAAGATTGTGTGTATGATTGCAGAGAAACACAGGAGAAGGTATGCTGATCAGACAGCCTTGTTAGTGGAGACTGAAGCAGCAGGAAGGTAAAGAAACAAAAAACGGTGTGGAAGGAGCTCGGATAAGCCAGAAACAATCCCAGGCCTGAAGTGTAGCAGTGGTACAAACCACTTAATGGAGTCTGAGTTTGAACTTGTGCATCACTACTGATGACCACACAGCTGTAGCCACTACTGTTGCTGTTATTTTTGGACAGTTTTTCAACTGTCATATTTTTTTTTTCAGTTTTTGGTGGACCCAGTCTAGATCCCTACATCAAAACTTCTTCAGTAAAGAATAAGAGATAGCTGATTGTCATAGGTGACTCACATCTGAAGGAAGTGGAAGGCCCCACTTACAGACTGGATGCATGAAGTCTGCTGCCTTCTGGGTTAGTGATGTAAGGAGAAAGCCTCCTTCCATACTACAACCTTCAGAGTACTATGTACTACTGGTCTTTCAGACAGACACTGATGAAGTAATGACAAGAAGTCCACAGACAATGAAGAGAGAGGTCAGGGCCTTAAGATAACTGGTTAAGGGATCAGGAGCACAAGTAGTGTTCTCCTCCATGTCCCCCAGTTGTGGGGTGTGATAAGGGAATAAAAAAGGAAGATACAGCATATCAATGCCTGCCTCCAAGCCCGATGTTTCCATCGGAATGTTGAGTTCTTTAATTACGGGTTGATTTACGGAGACACCAGGTCTGCTAGCAACAGATGGGATACACCTGTCTTCAAGGGGGAAAAGGATCCTAGCCCAGGAGCTAGAAGGCGGCATCACTGATAGAGATTTAAGCCAGATTGCAAGGGGAATGGGTATAAAACTGGGCTTGCTAGAAATACGCCTGAGGGCAGCGCACCTAATGTTTGAAGGATGATGTTCTAGCAAGGTCTTTCAATCTGCTGTATTGGAGGTAGGGAATGGAGAACCACGTGGCAGCAAAGACATATGGGTCACTGGTGAGCACCTGAGAACAGCCAGGTAGGAATTAGGACTTCTTCCTACAGAAAGCTGGCAAGGCCTTTAGAGCAACTGAAGTACATCTACACTAAAGTCATACAGCATGCGATCAGATGGGAGAAGCTGGAAGCTGTTGTGCATCAGGAAAACTCTGACACAGTGGCCATCACAGAAATGTGGTAGGAGATGTCTTACACAAGTGGAGTGCCACAGTCAATGGCTTACAAACACTTCAGAAGGGTTGGGCAAGGAAGGAGAGGTGGTGGTGTGGCACTGTATATCACTGACTGTTTTGATTGTATTGAGGCTACTGATGATAGAGTTGAGTGTTTATGGGCAGAAATCAGGGAGAAGGCCAAAAATACACATATTGTGTTGGGAGGTTGGTATAGACCACCCAACCAGGGTGAAGACACAGATAAAATATTGTTCAGGCATCTGGGAGAAGTCTCAAGAACCCAGGTCCTTGTTCTTGTGGAGGACTTCAACTTTCCTGATGTCTGCTGGAAATACAACACAGCAGAGAGGGAGCAATCTCAGAAGATCCAAAAGTGCATGGGCTGTTACTTCCTGACATAGCTGGTGAGGGAGCCAAGTAGGAAAGGTGTCTTGCTGGACCTGCTGTTTTTGAACAGAGAAGGACTTGTGGATGATGTAATGGTTGGAGGCCATCTTGGGCACAGTGATCACAAAATAAACAGTACAGCTCTTGGTTGTTGAAGTGAGGAATCGGTGGAACTACCGGCAAGGACTTCCAGTGGGCGAACTTTGGCCTGATTCAGAAGCTACTTGACAGTATCCCTTGGGATGCAGTTCTGGAGAACCAAGGAGTCCAGGAAGGCTGGGCATTGTTCAAAAAAGAAGTCTTAAAGGCACAGGAACAGGCTGTCCTAATGACAAGTTGACGGAAAGGAAGAAGGCCTGGCTGAACAGAGACATTTGCTTGCTGCTTAGAGAAAAAACAAGAGTGTATGGTTGATGGAAGAAGGGACAGACCATCCAGGAGGTCTAGAACGTTGTGGTGTTATCCAGGGGGAAAATTAGAAGCTTCAAATGCCAACTATAAATTAATCTGGCTCCAGCTGTTAAAGAGAACAGGAAATCCTACAAATGTATTAGCAGCAAAAGGAGGACTGAGGAGAATCTCTGTCCTTTATTGGATGTAATGGGGAACTTAGCAGTCAAGCATGAGAAAAAGCTGAGATATTCTTTGTCTCGGTCTTTAGTAGTGTCATGGATTGAGTTGAATCNAAACAGTACAGCTCTTGGTTGTTGAAGTGAGGAATCGGTGGAACTACCGGCAAGGACTTCCAGTGGGCGAACTTTGGCCTGATTCAGAAGCTACTTGACAGTATCCCTTGGGATGCAGTTCTGGAGAACCAAGGAGTCCAGGAAGGCTGGGCATTGTTCAAAAAAGAAGTCTTAAAGGCACAGGAACAGGCTGTCCTAATGACAAGTTGACGGAAAGGAAGAAGGCCTGGCTGAACAGAGACATTTGCTTGCTGCTTAGAGAAAAAACAAGAGTGTATGGTTGATGGAAGAAGGGACAGACCATCCAGGAGGTCTAGAACGTTGTGGTGTTATCCAGGGGGAAAATTAGAAGCTTCAAATGCCAACTATAAATTAATCTNTTATTCCTAAGGTTTTGAGTATTACTTTTCCCTGACTTCTATGTTGGGAAAATAGAAAGGTTAACCTGCTGCTTTGGTTTGCCCTGTTCTGTTCTGATTTTAACCATTACAAGTAGTGAAATCAGCTGCTCATTGGATACCCAGTGCTCTGAGCTGGAAGATAGGGATGGGGATGCAGAATGAAGCCCCCGTAACGCAAGAGGAGATGGCTAGGGATCTGCTACACCACTTAGACATACACAAGTCTATGGGGCTACATAACATACACCCAAGGGTATGGAGAGAGATGTTGGAAGTGCTCTCCAAACCACTTCCCGTCATTTGACAACAGCCCTGGCTAAGTGGGGAGGTCCCACCTGACTGGAGATGAGCAAATGTGATGCCCATCAACAAGAAGGACTGGAAGGAGGACCAGAGAATGATAGAGCTCAGTGCAGGGGAAGGGCATAGAGCAGATCATCTTGAGTGCCATTATGCAGCACATGCAGGGCGTGATCAGGCCCAGTCAGCATGGGTTCATGAAGGGCAGGTCCTGCTTGATGAACATGATCTCCTCCTATGACAAGGTGACCTGCTTGGTGGATGCGGGAAAGGCTGCGGATGTTGTCAGCCTGGACTGTAGTAAAACCTTGGACACTGCCTCCCTCACATCCTCCTGGAGACACTGGCTGCACATGGATGGGTGGACTCTTTGCTTGTTAAAGGTACTTGCTGGATGGCTGGTCCCAAAGAGTGTTGGTTGAGTTAAATCCAGCTGGCAGTTTGTGACTGGTGGTGTTGCACAGGGCTCAGTTTTGTGCCCAGTCTTGTTTAATATCTTTATCAATGATCTGGATGAGGGCTTGAGTGCACTGTCAGTAAGTTTGCAGATGCCACCAAATTGGGTGGGAGTGTAGATCTGGTTGGGGCTAAGAAGGCTCTACAGAGAGCTCTGGACAGGCTGGATTGATGGGCCAAGGCCAGTTGCATGAGGTTAAACGAAGTCAGGTCCTGGCTTCTGCACTTGCTTTACAACAACTCTGTGCGATGCTAAGGGCTTGGGGCAAAGTGGTTAGAATGCTACCGGGCAGAAAGACAGCGAGAAGGTTGCTGTTTGACAGGTGGCTTAACATAAGCCATCAGTGTGCTCAGGTGGCCTAGAACACAAACAGCATCCTGGCCTGTATCCTGGTCAGTATCCTGGCCAGCAGCAGTAAAGAAATGATTGTGCCTCTGTACTTGGCACTGTTGAAGACTGCACCTTCAATATTGGGATCAGTTTTGGGCCACTCACTACAAGGACATTGAGTTTCTGGACTGTGTCCAGAGAGGGGCAATGAAGCTTGTGATGGGTCTGGAGATGAAATCTTATGAGGAGCAACTGACGGAAGTTGTTTAGTGTGGAGAAGAGCAGGCTGAGGCTCCTCATACCATATCACTTTTTTAGAAGTACCTGGAAGGTGGGGTAGAGAGGTGGGGATTGGTCTCTCCTCCTTAGTATCAAGTGGTGGAACAAGACAAAATGGGCTCAGATTGAGCCAGGAGAAGTTTAGATTGGATATTAGGAAACATTTCTTTTCTGAGAAAATGGTCAGACATTGGACAGGCTGGCCAAGGAGATAATGGAGTCAGCATCCCAGGAGGTGTTCAATAATCATGTGGACATGGCACTTTGGTACGTGGCTTAATGGCCTTACTGCTGTTAGGTCAATGGTTGGACTTGATGATCTTAGACGGTTTTTTTAACTGATAAAATTCTATGATTCTATCATTCTGAATTGGTTACAGCTCAAATAACATTCAGAAATAACATTCTCACAGCAGCTGTTCATCATTCTCTAAATAAGAGTACACCTTTAAGCTTTCCTCCATCTAGATGGACCCTGTGATACCAACCAGTCACCTCTGTCTGTTTATTAATGTTCCCCATGACATCTTAATGAAAATGAAAGGATGCAGATTTTCTGTGCTAGCATCATCCTGGCATTTATTAACTGGTAGAGCTAAAAACTATCCTTAGATGGAAATAATGAAAACATGAATCCAGTGTGACTTGATGATCTCTGTAGTTAATGGTCTCATTAGTGATGCTACTGTTTTAAATGATGGTATAATAACTCAATATACACATTAATGTAAGATGCTGATAGATTATTAATTATCCAAACGCTGAATTAATCCCTTATATAATTCCAGGGAAGTCGCATTGTGCCAAAATAACTCCATGTTATTCTAGGTATGATTGTTACAACTAAATTAATACTGATTTTCTATACAAATATCCCAGACAGACATTCTATACAATCAAAAAAATAATGAAATTAGTATCAGGGGCTTTTCTAGGGTTGCAGACCCGGAAGGCCTCAAGAGGATGCATGGACCATTATTTGGCTGGAACACAGGAGCAATGATGCCTGAGTTATTTCTGGCAGATGTTAGTCTAATCTACTCTGAAGAAATCTTGAATGATGGAGAATCTACAACATTTCACAGCAATTTATTCCCCTGCTTGACATAAATCAGAAGGCATTCAAGGATGCTGAAAGGCAGCTAGATGCCTGTGTCTTCTACCAGCTCAAAGTTACTATGGCCTTAGGTAAGCTATTTTGATGATTTGGATATCTGTGATGCTCATTTTCATTTGTTACACTTTTGCAGGTCCATTTACTCTTCAGATACATTGAGGCAAAGCCAAAATCACATTGTCTAGCAGTATTGATATTACGATGTTAATAGACAACAAGCCCATTCAGAGGGTTGGTCTATATCCTAGCTTCTTATCAATCAGGTATGTGCTGGGTCTTGCGTGTCTCTTACTTAACACCAATGACATCACTGAAGAACTCTCACCCAGAAGAAAACTTTTATCCAGATAAAGAGGAAGATTCAGATGTCTGATTTTATCAGAATTCTGTAACTGGAATAAATTAATTTTCTCAGCACCTATTAGGTGACTAATATTGTGGTACTTTAATGATGTCTCTGCATGAATCAATGTTTTACACAGAATTGCCTTGACTTTCACAAGTATTGAGAGGGTGCCTAACTGATTGTCAGACTCCCTAAGTAGCATTGATTTTACTGCTGCAATATTCAGATGATGAGGTAATCACATCTTATCAGCTTATTGAAAAAGTCTTGTCAATGGCCATGGACTTATCCAGCTTCCTCATTTCTCTTTGATTGCTATTCTTTTGTTGTTGGTGGTGGTGGTTTGTGGGTTTTTTGGTTTTAATTTTTCTTTTTGTTTGTTTTTTTTTTTTGGTCTGAGTCTTGCAAGGAGGCAGTGGAGGTTGTGACATTGCTTCTTCCACAGATATCACGAGGTTAGCACTATCGTTTCCCATCCTTGGCAAAGATAGCAGCCTGTCATAAAGTGCTGGCAAAGTCAGACTTCCAGTGGTGCTCAACACATCAGGCAAATGCAACAGAACTTTCACACAGAGAGAAGTGTTAGGTTGACCATGTGAAGGGGGTATGGTACCTGCATGAAGTATCTATGTTGATAGGCTCTGCAATAAAAAGGTGGGGGAAGTTCTGGGAGTCACCACCATTGTGAAAACATGGGTTCCTCCATGCTATGAAACCACACTGTCTTCTGGTGCTTCCATTGACAGGAATTATATTAAATGCCCAATTGTCCACACTGACCACAGTGTTTTCAGGCATCTGATCAGCATCCACAATTCTGCCTGCAGTCCACAAAACTCTTCCCCAAACTGAGCTAGGCTGCACCTTCACAAGAACCTTCTGTATTTCTAGATCACCCTGCCAATCACCTTTCCATCACCAGCTGCCAGGAGCTTTAATCCGATTACAGGCAATAAAACCAGTTTCTATCTCTGGCGCCTGACTCAGGTTTCAGAGCAAGGCAAAAAGTCTGACATCACCCTCTGCTTGCATCTGTGTTGGGTAGCTAATGAAATTACATGAAGGGTTTGAAGACCATTAAAGTCAATGTTGATCCTTATTATTATTAAGAGCACTTTCAAATTTACTGCACCATGGGGCAGGCTTGAAAGCATCATTTTTCAAAGGTGTGTACATTGCATTGGACTGCAGTGAAGAGCCCTGCTGGCTGTAGAGGATGCCAGCAGAAAAGAGAATCAAGTCTGGAATGTTAGAAATCTGCATAGATCCTTTGATGCATGGAATCATACATCCTATTATTTGGTGATAACAGACATAATAGTGACCTCGGGATAAGAAAGCCCTAGGTGGGTTCCTGTGCATGAGAAAGTTTGCAGAGCTTTCCTCCTGAAGTCCTGTTGTAGCTCTGGGGCTGAATATGGCTTCCTCTGTTACAGAGTACCAGAGGCACTCCTGAGCCCCATGCAGGAGCACAAGTGCCTCTCCTTAATCCCAACGTAAGTTTTTGAGTCCTCCCTCTACATGTTCCAGCAAGATGATTTGGATTATTTTTTTGTTTCCAAAATGTGGTGTGGACATTTTGAGGCTCACACCAAAGATGTTTGATGGCCACTTACATGAAATACACCCAGTCCTCAGTACTTTCCCTTCTGTAGCTGTTTTAGGAGAAAGTGAATCCAAACTGACTACAATAAGTAACAATTCTGCCCAAAACTCAAAGGTGTTTTGTGCTCAGGCCTTTGTTCTGTTAAATGGTTTAAAGCATATTGTAAAACATGACTGTTGTGGAAGGCAAATACAAGCCTAATACATAGAACCATAAAATGGTAAGGTTGGAAGGGACCTCAAGGATCATCTAGTTCCAATCCCCTGCCATAGGCAGGGAGACTTCCCACTAGTACAGGTCACTCAAGGCCTCGTCCAACCTGGCCTTGAACACCTTCAGGGAGGGAGCAGCCACAACCTCCCTGGGCAACCTGTGCCAGTGTCTCACCNTGGATGGCACCCCTACTCTCTAGCAAGTCTACTGTGCCACACAGCTTGGTGTCATCTGCAAACTTGCTGAGGGTGCACTCAATTCCTCTGTCCATGTCACTGACAAAGATGTTAAACAGCACTGATGTCAGCACTGACCCCTGAGGGATGCCACTTGTCACTGGTCTCCAGGTGGAACAGAGCATGGAAGAGAAGACAAAAGGCTTGGAGACACCCACTTTGAGGGTCCAAGACTTGCCCAGACTTGTTCCTCCCAAAAAAGGGAAAGCAAGCTCCTGACTTCACCTAATACGGTCAGTTTTGGCAAACTGCCATTCTGATTGGTCTCTGTGGCCAAAGAAGCCACATGCACTCGGACAATTAATAAATGGAGCTAGGTTGCAAGCAATGTGCTTTTGCCTTATGCTCTCTCTGCTTTGCCTCATGCTCTCTGCTATCATGCTGTCTCATGCTCCAGACCTGCTCTGCTTTGATGCTCCGAGCTTATCCACCTGAAAACTTTGCTGTGCCTCAAATTTACCAGGTAGAAGGCATTAAGTGCCTTCACTCCATGAAAAGAATTAGCCACCAGCAAGACATTGTGCCTACCTGCACACCATCCATCCTAGAACAAGTCAAGACCAGGTCAGAGACTGTGCTAAACCCCCAGCTTCCTGAGAGAAGAGCCCTGGGGAAAGTTCCAAAAGCCTCCAATGGCTTTGAAACTGACAGCAACCTCTCCATGTGCTTTGGGTACTGTCTGATACGATAATGCAGCCCCAAAAATCTGGAGATACTATTTTGTGAGTAAATATTCTAGAAAGCCTCTTTGTAATTAAAGTTCTGATTTTGTAACTAAATTCTATTGTGCCTTCTGCCTTAGGAGAAAGGAGCCTCCTGTGTCTCCCTAAAGGGCAAGTGGCATACTAGCCACAAGATTCTCTTTCCTACTGTTTAAATTGTTTATACTTTTGCTAGTTTTCTTAATTGTTCTAAATTGCTTGTTTTCCCTGTGTATAAATATCCCAACCATGTGTATGAACCTTGTAAATAAATTTCCTGGTGAGATCTAATATTAATAAACAAATTTTGCAGTTATTAATGATTTTGCCTGCATATAAATATTAATATAAATATTAATTTTGCATAATCCATAACAATGACACAAACCATTCCTTCGGATATTTCAGTACCTGAATACTTAATGCATCTCATGACATTGTTTTCTTCAGTCCACATTTAGGATAAAGGAGGATTTTACTCCAGTTGGTATAGGTTTGTCATTAGCTGTTTGGACATGTAATGTTGCTCTCTTAACTTTAGAGCTCTGGGAAAAAAAAAAAAAAAAAAAAGTGGACGTGGATGTGGAAAGAAGAGTTTTTTGCACTGGTTTTGGTATGAACAGTTGGAGATTTTGCTTAGGAAAACATATCCCTCGTCAGGCTCAATTTATACATAAGGGTTTTACAGACAATGACAGAAAATAAAAGATGTTTATATCATGTGGGATCTTTCACATCTAGCTCTGGAAGATGGCTTAAAAACTTACATGAGAGCCTTAGCATGGGAACCCACAGGCTGATACTGGCTGGGAAGGAGGCAGATGTCTTCTCTGCAGGAGTTTTTGGGGTGGGTCTGTACAGCAGTTTGCAAGTGCTTCAGGGCCAAGACCGCCTATGAGGGAGTGCTGGCAGTGAAACTACAGTTGCCTTTGCTCCTTTAGTAAGCTTATCACATAGTAAAGGGTGTTCCTGACATGGAAGAAAACCCAGGAGTAGGCTGGAGAAACCTCTACCTTATCCTGCCACTTTGCTTCATCTTCTTAGTGTCTGCTGTCTGGCAGCACAAGACATAGCAAAGCCAAGTTCTGTCTTTTGAACAGGCTGATTTTATGTAGGTGAAAGCAGTTCCAAAGTTCAGAGAGATGAAAACTGATGGAAAGCTCTCAGAGATGCTGCTGTCTTGCAAATCACTTTCTCCTCAGACCAACAGAGTAAGCTTCTCTTGGAGTCTAGCATGTGCTCTGTAACTGTTCTAGACACCTTCAGGATGGGAGTCAGCCTTGATCTTGGGTTATACACGCATAAACAGCTGAAGCACAGTAGCAGGTTTGAGGTAAGCACATGGAAGCACTAAGACTTGACACAAACCACTGTGTTTTGAAAAAATCCAGAAATTTACTGGTGGAGCTGAAACATCCATCCACATATTTTCTACCTGCCTTCTGAAGCATTCATGAAGTGAAGAGAAGTGCTTCCACAGCAATCTTTAGGAACAGTTATTTCTGCCTCTCAGTTTTGCACTGCCTCATCCCAGCAGGCTTATAGAGTCTTTGTTATAGTCTGTACTAAGAAGTGTCTGTTAGAACAGTGATGTGCCTTGGAGTGGATAATGGTCCTGGTTTTCCAAAGAGAGGCCATTTACAATGATGGAAATGGTATAATCAGAATGAGTGCATCATTTGAATCCCTTCTAAACAACCCCTATCAAATTTTAATTTTATTTGAAAGACGTACAGCATCAGCCTCAGCACAACAGAGCAGCATCAATTAATACTGGCCAGATAAGGAACTGCATAAAGAGACAGCCCAGGCAGAGATGGCATTAAATAAAGAGAATGCGTTTCAATCAACAGGGTAGTCTTAGGAGCTACCAAGAAGTCTACCTCTTGTAAAAAAAGGTCTCTTTCCTGCAGACATCACAACTTAAGAGCTGCTAAATGCAAGAAGAGGAAGGGAAAAATTTAAAATAATATGTGCTGTCCTTCAAGAGTATTTTTGTTATTCATAACAGCATTTCCAAATGTGACTTTGTATAGAGAGGACTCTTGCTTATCATAGGTTTTCTTACCAGGTGCTTGCCATGTCAGAGCCTGAGAGCCCTGTCCCTGGTGTAGCTACGTGTAGCTCCTAAAACAACTGTCACGGTTAAAAGCAGTGAGGTAAGCAACAGAAACATCAAACACTGTGGCTGTAGTAGCATTAGATCCAACATTCTGAAAATCAGAAATACTGATGAAATGATGCACCATACAAGATATTTGCCATCCCTCTGCACCACTACTGAAGCCCTGATGTATTTTGTTCCTTCGTTTTCATATATATTATAAGACCCATTGATACGCTGACGTGTTCCAAACCAATGAGAGCAAGTGGCACAGTACTTGGAGGCAGAGAGCTTGTGTCTTTGAAGTAGAGAGGTTCCCTTTGGAAACTGCAAAAAGTAGTATTCCCTTGTTCAGTAAATGTCTGCCAATTTCCTTCCTAGGACTTGCAAAGCTGGACAAACCAAAACAATGCAAAGGAATAAAGAATATGGCTCCAAAGCCGTAGCCTGTAACAGCTGTCTGGAGACATGAGCCAAATTTCTGACAAACCTGAATAAAAGCCCTAGAATTGAGAGCACTAGAAGAAGGTAATTGCAAGAACATCAGGTGCTAGCTTAAGACCCAACTAAGCGTAGTCTGATAGCTAGGTCTTTTTAGGCTTTGAGGTGTAGGGAACAATAGGGTGATGGCAGGCTCTCGGCTAGCCTTTCATATGGAAAAGACGTTTCTGGGCAATGCAGGAAGGTGAGAGGGTGCGGATGCCATTGTGGTGATTTCACTTCTCATCTTTCCTAGTTAAGGAATAATGCAAAAATTTAGTCCTCCTTGGGAACTCTTCTCACATGGGCATGCCTTTCCCTTGCATGGTACTGCATTTTGAAGGAGCAAAAATCTTGATCAAAGATCAGCTACCAGCTGTAGCAGAGTAAACCAGCTCAAAGATCTTGATTTAGAGAGATGTTTTTTTTACCAGTTCTAATTCTTGGGTCAAGTGAAGAGAGATGAATCAGATGTCCCAACACAGCCTCAGGAAGAGCAGCTACTCTGACAACAGCCTCTATTGTGAATATAATGAAGAGATGATGACTAAAATGTATAGGATAGTATTAACTTCAAATAAAGACTTCTCAAAGGATATGTGGGGTGTATAAGCTGGCACAGGGATAGTCTGTGGTGGTTAGTGTCTACCTCAGCTACTTCTCTCTATAGCTGCCACTGCTGACTGTGGTAGCCGACAGAAACATTTTTGAAATTGCTTCAAAAATGGAATCCATAGTAGGAGAAAGCAGCCTCAAGAAGAAAGTTTGGAGCTCAGGAGCTCACAAAGGGAGTTTACGAATGTTACCTATAGTAGTTTTAATTACAGTCCTGCTTTATGGAGGACTCTAGACTCCACTTCCAGCCAATTGTGAGGTACTAGTCTTTTCAAGCACATGCTAGGGGAAATCTCATGGAACGGGGTATTACAAGGCAAAGGGGTCCATGATAGTTGGTCAAGATCAGAGCATTCCAACAAGTAGGAAATAGAGAAAGGGAGCCAGGAGACCTCCATGGTTAAGTAGGGAACTGCTGAGCAAACTCAAGTGGAAGAAGAGAGTTTACAGGTCATGGAGGGAGGGGCTGGCCACTTGGGAGGAGTATAAGACTGTTGTCAGAGGAAGCAGGGAGGCAATTAGGAATGCTAAGGGCTCCTGAGAATTCAACCTTGCAAGGGAGGTCAAGGATAACAAAAAAGTTTTTTTCAAATACTTTGCAGGAAAAACTAACACTAGAGGTAATGTAGGCCCTCTGCTGAGTGAGGTGGGTACCTTGGTGACAGAGGATACAAAGAAGGCGGAGTTACTAAACACCTTCTTTGTCTTCATTTATACTGCTGGAGACTGTCCTCAACAGCCCCAGAGGAAGACAGTACAAAGGAGGAGTTTTCCTTGATTGATGAGAATTGGGTGGATGAGAGCTGGGTTAGGGAACAGTTAAGTAATCTGAGCATCCATAAATCTGTGGGCCTTGATGGCATGCACCTGTGGGTGCTGAGGGAGCTGGCACAGGTCATTGCCAGACCACTCTCCACCATCTTCAGTAAGTCATGGCAGACAGGAGAGGTGCCTGGGGACTGGAGAAGGGCAAACATCACTCCAGTCTTCAGAAAGGGTAAGAAGGATGACCCAGGTAACTATAGATTGGACTGCCTCACCTCCATACCTGCAAAGGTAATGGAACAACTTATCCTTGGTGCTGTCCTTAGGCATATCAAGGACATAGGAGTCATTAGGAGCAGTCAACATGGTTTTACCAAGGGCAAATCATGTTTGACCAACCTGATAGCCTTTTATGAGGACAAAACCAGGTGGGTAGATGATGGTAGAGCAGTGGATGTGGTTTGTCTTGATTTCAGTAAAGCATCTGACACTGTCTACCACAGCATCCTTGCAGTTAAACTGAGGCAGTGTGGTTTGGATGATCAGGTAGTGAGGTGGATATGAACTGGTTGAAGGAAAGAAGTCAGAGAGTTGTGGTCAATGGGATGGAGTCTACTTGGAGGCCTGTAACTAGTGGAGTCCTTCGGTGGTCCGTAGTGGGACCAGTTCTGTTCAGTATAGAATCATAGAATCAACTAGGTTGGAAGAGACCTCCAAGATCATCCAGTCCAACCTATCACCCAGCCCTAGCCAATCAACTAGACCATGGCACTAAGTGCCTCACCCAGTATTTTCCTGAACACCTCCAGGGATGGCAAATCCACCATCTCCTAGGGCAGTCCATTCCAATGGCAAATCACTCTTTCTGTGAAGAATGACCTGGATATTCATCAACAATCTGGATGAGGGCACAGAGAGCACTGTCAGCAAGTTTGCTGATGGCACCAAGCTGGGTGGAGTGGCTGACACACCTCAGGGTTGTGCTGACATTCAGTGAGACTTGGATGGGCTAGAAGGTTGGGCAGGGAGAAACTGAATGAAGTCAAACAAGGGCAAGTGCAGAGTCTTGCTCCTGGGAAAGAACAACCACAGGGATCAGTATAGGTTGGGGACTGACCTGCTGCAGACCAGTGAAGGGGAAAAGGACTTTGGGGCCCTAGTTGATGGAAGGTTCAGCATGAGCCACCGATGTGCTGTGTGGCCAAGAATGCCAATCCCATCGTGGGGTGTATTAGAAGGGCTGTGGTTAGTAGGTTGAAAGAGATTATCCTTCCCCCCCTACTCTGCCCTGATGAGGCTGCATCTGGAGTGTCGTGTCCAGTTCTAGGCCCCTCAATTCAAGAAGGACCTCAGGGAACTGCTTGGGAAAGTATAGCGCAGAGCCACAAAAATTCTGAAGGGAGAGGAACATCTTCCTTATGAGGAGAGACTGAGGCAGCTGGGGGTCTTTAGCTTGGAGAGGAGAAGGCTGAGGAGGGACCTCATTCATGGTTATAAATATGTAAAGGGTGAGTGCCAGGAGGATGGAGCCAGGCTCTTCTTGGTGATGCCCAATGACAGGGTGAAGGTCAGTGGGTGGAAGTTGAGGCATAGGAAGTCTTGTGGAAATATGAGGAAAATTTTTTTTCACTATGAGGGTGATGGAACACTGGAACTGGCTATCCAGGATGGCTTGTGGAGTCTCACTCTCTGAGAAACTCTGAGAAACAAGACCTGCCTGAATGCGTTCCTGTGTGATCTGGTATAAGTGATCTTGCTCTAGCAGGGGGGTTGGACTGGATGATCTTTCCAGGTCCTTTCCAGCCCCTGACATTCTGTGATTCTGTTATTCTGTAAATGAGGGGCATGGAGCAGGAACCAGCAACAGTCTGGCTCTGCATTTCATAATCATATTAAAATCGTACCTGGGGACCTAACAAAAAGTAAAATGTGGTCAGTACAAAAAGCTTCATGAAAAAAAGCAAAAACTTCATTTTGTATTGTTGTTACACTGCTTACCATAATACCTGAGCTAGCTTGGCTAAATGTGCTGCCCTTGGCTGTGTTTATAGGATCTATGATAGTAATGCTGTTGCTCTATAGACCCACACCTGGCACCTCAGAGTCCAGGCCGTTGTGTTTGCTGTTCCTGTTAAACTGCTTATCTCCCTCTGGTACACCAGCCCAGCATCACAGCAGCCTGGCCAATGTGGTTTGGGGTTTAGAAAAACCAACAGTAGCAAAATGGCAGCTGGTGGAGGTGATGGCGTAAGTATGTCCATGTGAGATAAAAGAGAGCTTCCTGAGCAAACCTAAGGATGATGGCTGAGTTCCTGCAAGGGGCAATTGTTAATTGTCCAGGGTTTTGAGTGCATTTTAGCATAATATACAGTTGCATTGCCATAATCCTTCTGTGGGAGAGAGACTATTACCTCTGTTTCACAGAGAAGCTGGAGAATGGATTTACCCAGACTATACTTTTCAAATGCTAGTAAATAGATTTCTACCTTAAATCTGCATTTGAATGCTTCAGTTTTGAACTTTTTATTGCAGATAGTTGACAGAGGTCACAAAGGAAGTCAGCTGGAATTAATAAGAGTAGCTTCTTTCATCAAACGTTTTGTCTTTTTTAATGAGAAGGCTGCTTGTCCTTTATATTTTTTGGTCAACTGAAGTACGTAAAAAGCCTATGCAAGAAAGGTTTCAGGCATCTGTCTATCTTTTGGAAATTTTGCAGCCAAAACCAGAATTTCTTCAATACACCACTGCAGCAGAAAAGAGGTCTTGTGAAAATGACCAGTCGCTATCCTTCACAGCACCTTTCTTGCAGTCACTCCTTTGTAACACTTGTCAGGTGGCTGTCGACACAAACTGGCTTAATCTCCAAATGACAGATCAGCACAGAACAGGTGATAATGGAAATGAGACACTGGAACAGACTGCTGGGAGAACTTGTGGATGCCTCGTCCCTGGAATCATTCAAGGCCAGGCTGGATGGTACTTTGAGCAACCTGATCTAGTGTAAGGTGCTGGTATCCAGCAACCCGATCTAGTGGAAGGTGCCTGTGGAAGGTGTCCCTGCCCATGGCCAGGAGGTGGTTGGAACTAGATGATCACTAAGGTCCCTTCCAATCCAAACTATTCTATAAATCTATGACTCTACAGAGAAAAGTGTCCATCTTCTCTCAGGAAATACTTCCCTTCTTTAAAGAGATTAAAATGAAAAAAAAAAAAAAAAGAGTTGTGGCTTTCCTCTCTCTACCAAATACTTTCTACTCAATGCTTTTCAAATATTTTGAAATCTCTGGCACTTTTCATCTCTCAATTCAGAAAACCTTTGTTTGAGGTAGTAAGATCCTTGGCTAGCTAAGGCCATTATCTAGTGGAAAATGATTAGTTTTCTTTTCATTATGTGAATGACCTTATAGAGAGTGTTTGAAGAAGCCACGTTCTCCCTACCATCACCCATATTTTCCACAATTAAACTGATTAACAGGGAGATCAGATTTTATTTACTTATTTTCTTAGAATCTCTATAAAAAGGATTTTAGGAATTGCTTCTCCTTGAGTTTACATTAAAACCTTCCATGGAAATTTAAAGATTT